>JAODAL010005540.1:0-142505 GCA_025379985.1 Phyllomedusa bahiana | reverse complement strand
CTGTAGGGCCCCTTTTATATATTTATATAAATTAAATATGTCCCCGAAGCCGTCTTTTTCTCAAGACTAAAAAAGTTCAATTTACTAAATTTTCCCCTATAACAAGATGCCCATTCCCCTTATAAGTTTGGGTCCCCTTTGACTCTCTTGGGTCCCATTACACCCCTTTCTATAAAAATGGGCGGAATGAACAGCATATTCTAAGTGGGGCACTTTTTTTTAAAAAAGGGGTAGAATTTACATCCTTGTCCCCGAGTCCACCCTTTTTTAATACACGCAATATCTTCTTGCCTAGGGGCAGTGTTTTGACTGCATGCTGTTCGTAGCTATGATCTACAAAAAAGCCCAGGATCTTTTAATAAGCGATTCCCCAATTTTCTCCCCCTAGGCATTGTCCCTGTAATTTTTTTCTCCCCAGATCGAACCTTACTTTTTTCACATTGAACCCAATTGCCAATGGATGCCCAAGCATCGTGTGCCCGGGTTGTTTTCAATTTATAGCATCTTCCTAGTTGCACTACCCTCTTAGCTTTGTATTTGCAAAAAATCGAGAAGGGTCTATGTTTTCCCTTCCCTTTACTTTAAATTAATACTTAATAAGAAGGACCCAATACGAGCCCTGGGCCCCCCCCTCACAACCGGGACCACTCAGGTGGATTCATTTACCACCACCTCTGAGTACACCCAGCAGCCATTTTTTTGATCCAAATTACACAGTTTTTCCTAACCCAATGGATTCTATTTTAACCCCAACAAACGCTTAGAGGACAGCGTCAAAGTTTTTGCAAAGTCTAAAAAAAAAATCCACAGCTGCCCCCCTATCCAACTTTTACCACCTCTTTAAAACAGAAATAGATTGGTCTGACACTTCTTTTAGAAATCCATGTGGCAAACACAATAATATTGTGTTTTTCAACATATCCGTAATAGTTCCTTTGGCCCCTCAAACATTTTTCCACAACAGATGTTAAACTTACGGGTCATAATTACCGGGGCAAATTTGGAAACCCTTTTTTTTACGATGGGAACTATTTTTGCCTTGCGCCTTTCCCCTGGTACTTACCAGTCCCCGGGAATCTCAAAATTTTCATGAAAAGGGGGCCAGAGAAAACCCGAGCTGAGCTTTTAAAAAAACTTTTGGGGTAAACCCCTCAGGGCCCTGGAGCCTTGTTACTTCGTTTATTTAACTTGGTTTTGACTTTTTTAACACTGAGTAAAATTAATTATAGCAGAGATGTTTTAAAACAAAACTGGCCCACCTAATTTCCATTTTGGGGCCCCCCCCCTCAAATTTTCCCCTTTGATGTATATTGACTAAAAACTTTTTAGTACCTTTTTCTTTCTCTTGGTCCCCAGTGCCCACCCCCCACAAGGTTTTTTGGGGCCCCCTTTTGCCTGCTTGGCTTTTTTGGTTTAATATTAAATAATTTTTTGGGGGTTAGTCTTGGTCCGGGCCATGCCTTTTATATTAAATTTTAGTGCTTTTATCACTTTTTTAAGTTTTTATTGTTTCTTAATTTTAAAAGGTGATGCCGCCCCCTCTGACTTATATTTTTTAAATGCCCTTTTTTTTTTTTTATTGCCCCCTTAAAGAAGGTAGAACCCAAGGGTTGGTTTTAGTTTTAGTCCCCTATATTGTTAATGGGAATATATTTTGCAAAAAATTTTCCCAAAGTATATTTAAAGCTCCCCCACTTGGCTTCTTATCCCCTTTGCTAAATCCCCCCCAGTCTGGGTTTGTATTTTTGGCCCTAATAAGGAAAAATTGGCCCTTTTAAAATTAAAATGTTTTTGCCTTCCCGCTCTGTTTTTTTTTTTCCAGTTTCCCACTTTAAAAGTAAATTTATATTGGGTCCTGTTTCCAAATTTTCAAAAACCGTGACCGCCCCCAACTGTTCTGTTTTGTTGAAATGACCGATCAAAAGCATCCTTTGGGGATTCACAAAGCCCCAAAAATTATCCTCAAAACAGATTTGGGAATTTCCCTTTCCTTTTCTTTGAGCGAACCGTGACTCCGTCAAATGCCTGGGAAATTAAAGGTTTGCAGCAGTGAGGTTTTTTGGGTTTGGGTATTTTATTAGGGTTTGCGGGGGTTAAAACTGGAGGGGGGGGTTGGGTTTTTTTTTTTGGAGGGTTCTGCAGAGCTGGGTGTATTATGAGGTTTCCCTGAGCAGTGGGTGTTTATGAGGTTCTTTGAAATTTTTAGCTTTTTTTGGAATTGGGTGATTATGGGGTTTTCTGCACGTGAGGGTATGGGTTCTGCAGTAGCTGAGGTGTTTATAAGGTTCTGCAGCAGCTGAGGTGTTTTATGAGGTTCTGCAGCAGCTAGGTGTATTTGAGGTTCTGCGAGGGGTTTGGAGGTGAATGAGGTTTGGGGCGCAACTGAGGTTATTTGAGGTTCGCAGAACCCTGAGGTGTTTTTGTGGTTCTGCAGAGTGGGGGTTTATTATAAGGTTCTGCGAAGCTGAGGTGTTTTTTGGGGGGTTTCCCGGGCAGCAGTTTTTTGGTTTTGTATGGGTTTTTTGGGGGTTGGGGCAGCAGCCTGGGGGTTTTGGGTATTAAAAAAAAGGTTCTGCGAGCGGGGGAAAAGGTTTGGGTATTTTTTGGGGGTTCCAGCAGGAAAAGGGCTGAGGGGGGTGTATTATGAGGTTCTGCGAGCTGAGTGTATTATGGGTTCTGCAGTATGGGTGTATTATGAGGTTCTCACATGAGGGTGTTGGGGTTTTCCAGCATTTTAAAGTTGGGGGAAAGGTGTTTAAAGGGTTCTGCAGCAGCTGAGGTTATTTGGTTCTGCAGCAGCTGGGGTTTTGGAGGTTCTGCAGGTGTGTGTTTTATGAGGTTCTGCATTTGCTGGGTGATTTTGAGGTTCTGCAGAGGGGGAGGTTATGAGGTTCTCAGTATGAGGTTATTTTAAGGTTCTGCAGCGCTGGGTTATTTTGAGGTTCTGCAGGTGAGGTGTATTATGAGGTTCTGCGCGTGATTGGGGGTTTAATTTTATTAGGGTTCTGCGGCTGAGTGTTTATGGGGTTTCTGCGAGCTGAGGTGTTTAATTTTTAATGAGGTTTGCAGTACTGAGGTGTATTAAAGGTTCCTGCAGCAGCTGAGTGTAAAAATGGGTTTGAGTGGAGGTTATTATGGGGTTCTCAGTGCTGAGGTGAAATTATGGGTTTGCGAGCTGGGGGTTTTATAGGTTCTCAGCAGCTGGGGTTTTATGAGGCTTGCAGCAGCTGAGGTGTTTTATGAGGTTTGCAGAGCTGGGTGTATTATGGGGTTCTGGGGTGCTGAGGTGTTTTATGGGGTTTTTCTGCAGCGCTGAGGTGATTATGTGGTTCTGCGGCAGCTGAGGTGTTATAGGTTTGCAGAAGCTGAGGGTATTATGATTTCTGCGCAGCTGGGGTTTGTTGATAGGTTCTGCGAAGGGGGGAAGGGTTTTTGGGGGGGTTATTATGAGGTTCTGCACAGCTGAGGTTATTAGAGGTCTGCAGCGCTGAGGTATTGATGAGGTTCTGCAGAGCTGAGATTTTTTTAAAAGGGTTTTTTTTTGTTACATGTCCACCCCTGGTACAGTTATGCCTGCCCTACTATATACCCAACCCCTGGTACATGTTCCCTCCCCTCCCTACTATATACAGCCCTGCTCCCTGTATTTCCTCCCCGCCTACTAAAATCCCAGCCCTGGCTACATGTATACCTGCCCTCCCCCTTTTTAAATACCACCCCTGGTACTGATACCTGCCCGCCTTTGTTTATCCCAAGCCCTGGAAATGTATCCCTGCCCTGCCTAGCAATCCCCGCCGGTAATGTATCCCTGCCCCTCCTCTAAAACCAGCCTGGCTACCTGTATACCTGCCCTGCCTAGATATACCGCCGGGCAAATTTTACCTGCCTCCCTACTTATCCACCCTGGTCCCTGTTACCTGCCCTGCCTAGCTAATCCCACCCCTGGCTAATGTATACCTGCCTCCCTACTTTTTACCCCCCTGGTACAGTATACCCCCCCTGCCTGCTTAAACCACCCCGGCTACTGTATACCTCCCCTCCTGTTTTAACCAGCCCTGGCTCTGTATACCTCCTGCCTGCTTAACCGCCCGGCTACGTATCCCTGCCCTGCCTGCTTTTACCCCCTGGCAATTGTATCCTGCCTTAAACTTATACCACCCTGGTACTGTTTACCTGCCCTGCCTAGCTTTAAAAACCCCCCTTTGTCTGTATCCCCCCGGGCTTGTGTTACCCCCCGGCTACTTTTAAACCTGCCCTGCCTAGCTTAACCACCCCTGGCTACTGATCCCTGCCCTGCTACTGTATACCAGCCCTGGACCTGAAACCTGCCTCCTAGTGTATACAGCCCTGGTACTTTTTTCCTGCCCTCCCTTTGCTGTAACCACCCCGGGCTCCCCTGTTTTACCTGCCCTGCCTAGCGTATAAACCGGGAAAAATGTATACCTGCCCTGCTAGCTGTTACCAGCCCGGCAAATGTATACTGCCCTGCCTGCTTTACCACCCCTGGCTACTTTTATACTCCCCTGCACTGTTCCCAAACCCTGGCTACCTGTATACCTCCCCTTAGCTGTATACCCCCCTGGCCTTATCCGCCCTCCCCAGCGAAACCCGCCCCCAAACGGGCCCTGGCTGGTTCCCGCCCTGGCTATTTAACCCCTGGCCCTCTGGCTGTTAAGCCCTGGCTGTATTACCGGGCCCCCGGGCCTAGGGGTTTTTTTCCCCGGCCTTGGCTATTTTAAATCCCCCGGGCCCTCCTGTATTACCCCACCCGGCTATTACGGCCCCCGCCCCTTCCTGGCTTTTCCCGGCCAGCGGCTAGTTAGGGGCCCCGGCCCTCCCCGGGTTGTTACTGGCCCCTAGCTGGTTTTTTCGGGCCCCCGGCCCTACCTGGCTTTAGGGCCCCTGGGATTTTTATGGCCCCTGGCCCTTCCCCTGGCTATTTTATGGCCCTAGCTGGTGTTACTGGCCCTGGCCCTCCTGGCTATTAGGCCTAGTGGCTAGTTACTCCCCCGGGCTGGTAGTTTTGCCCGGGCTTTTTTTACGGGCCCTGGCTGGTATTTTCGGGGCCCTAGTGGCTTTTTTATGGCCCGGCTGGCTGTTTCCCTGGCCCTCCTGGTAGTTAGGGCCCCTGGCTGGCTATTTCTGCCCCGGCCCCCCTGGCTAGTTTTGGCCCGGGCGGGTAGTTACTGCCCTGGCCCTACTGGTTTTTACGGGCCCCGGGTGGCTAGTTCTGGGGGCCCCCCAGCTACCGGGTGGTTAGTGAGGGCTAATTCAGTGGTAGGCCCTGTCTACCTCCCAAATTAATGGAGGAACCCCCTGTTTCCTCCCTAATGGGGGCTACTTTTTTAATGCCACTTATTGACATTTTTTTTTTTCAAATTTTTTAGGGTCTAACAACGCTGTTTGGGAATTGGGGAAAGTGCGGAAAAAAAGAGAGGGGTCTAAGATGTATTTGTAGTAAATTTACAGGGGGAATGGCCACTGAAAAGACTTTTGATCTGTAGGGAAAAGGGAAAAAAATGGAGGGAACGACTCATCGGGAGACGTCTGGGGTTTTGGGCCAAAAGGGGAAGGGAAAGGGGGAGAAGAGAAAAATCCCATCAGGTGACGTTCCTTGGTCCTGCTGTCGGGGGTCTTTTTACTTCTGGTTAAAATCGTGCTGTTTATGGTTGGTGACTACTCTGGGATGTGATTGGGGGGGTTGTAGGTTTGCTGGTGCTTATTTTGGGTTCGGTGGGTTTGCCCCCCGTTTGTAATGCACACCTGATCTGTGAAGGGGTTTCTCTGCACCACCGGTTTTTTTTGCTTGTGTGAGGGGCTCTCACAGGAAAGGGGTTTTTTGGTGGGCATTTTTTTGTTTTGAAAGTACACTTTAAAATGCTTGCCTTTCTGCACAAAAAGCCCCAAAAAAAACACAAAAAAAAATGCACCAAAAACTAATTTGTGGAAAACTTTTATATGTAGTTTTTTTTTAAAAAAGGGGCGGGGAAAAAGGGGGAATTTTGTAAGTGGAGATTGTATGGGGGCTGGGGGGGGGCTTAGGCCGGGCTGATTTTACCCCAGTCCGGCCCTGACCATTGGTAACACATTGTACCATAAGGGTTTAAAATCTTCTTGAGCATGGTCCCCTTGTTCAAGAAGGCGCATGTGCATTTGAAGTTTGATTCTATGAGTGATTGGGAAAGGTCTTTCGTCGATGAGAAAAAATTTAGCCTTTGGCATAAAAAACTTAAACCGTTTTGGGGAAGAAAAAATGCTGCTTGGACCCCCGCCCCCCCCCACTGTAAAGCATGGGGGGGGAAAACTGATTTTTTGGGGGGGTTTCTTGTTTAAGGGCCAGGACTACTTACCGTCAATGGGAAAATGGTGGGCCCCTGGACCGTAAAACCCCGGGCCCAACAACCCCCTTTTCCTCCACCAGGACATGAAAAATGGGTCGTGGCTCTGTCTCCCAACAAGACAATGACCCAAAACATACAGCAAAGGCAACAAAGGAGTGGCTCAAAAAGAAGCACATTAAGGTCATGGAGTGGCCTAGCCAGTCTCCAGACCTTAATCCCATAGAAAACTTATGGAGGGAGTTGAAGCTCCGAGTTGCAAAGCGGCAGCCTCAAAATCTTAATGATTTAGAGATGATCTGCAAAGAAGAGTGGACCAAAATTCCTCCTGACATGTGCGCAAACCTCATCATCAACTACAAAAATCGTCTGACTGCTGTGCTTGCCAACAAGGGTTTTGCCACCAAGTATAAAGTCTCGATTGCCAGAGGGATCAAATACTTATTTCCCACTGCAAAATGCAAATACATTTATATAATTTATACAATGTGATTTTCTGGATTTTATTTTGGATATTCCATCTCTCAATGTTAAAATTAACCTACCCTTAAAATTATAGACTTTTCATCTCTCTGTCAGTGGTCAAACTTACACAATCAGCAAGGGATCAAATAATTATTTCCTTCACTCTATATGTATTTTTTAAGAGAATTTTAATTACAACCACAGCCTTTTTATCTTTTAGATTAAATCAGTACATAGTTTGTAAGGCTGAAAAAAGACAAGACGTCCATCCAGTTCAGCCTGTTGTGCTAAAGTGTTGATCCAGAGGAAGGCAAAAAACCCTAATGAGGTAGAAGCCAATTGTCCTCATTTTAGGGAAGATAGATAGTAAGAAATGAGAAAGATAGATAAATAGACAGATAGATAGATATGAGATAAATAATAAGATATGAGAGGGATAGATAGATCTAGATATGAGAGATAGATAGATAGATAGATAGATAGATAGATAGATAGATAGATATAGATATGAGATAGATAGATGGATATATGGATAGATAGATATGAGATATATAGATAGATATGGGATAGATAGATAGATAGATAGATAGATATGAGATAGATGGATATATGGATGGATAGATATGAGATAGATAAATAGATATGAGATAGATAGATAGATATGAGATAGAAGGGGATAGATGGATATGAGAGAAATAGACTGATAAGAGAGATGCAGACAGATAGTGATGTTGCCGGTTGGTACACAGCACACACGGGTGCATTGGGAAGTATTTGGGGGTGCTGGGTATAACCCTGCAGTGCAGATGTGGCCGGTTCCCTGCACCGATGGGACTGATATCTCTTTCCCTATTTTGCTGAGACACATGAGGCTCCCCGGTGTCAGCGCTGCTTTCCCATCCGCGGTGCTGAAGTTGCCTCTATATCTGTGGTGGAGCTGGCCGGGGGGTTCTGTATTAGGGGCGGCGGGGGCACAGACCAGCAGGGCGCCCCTTTTGTCTTAGCCCAGAGTGGAGGCAGCGTAGGCCAAATGATTGTGCTGCTCCCATTTAGCATGACGCACGCTCCATCCCCTGCCCGGCTTTCATTGGTCTCCTTTCCCTCTCTCTGTCTCTGTCTACAAAATCTTTGCGATCCCCCCTCCTGCCACCCACCCACCCTGGCATTCTGCGTATAAAATGCCACACCCTTAGGATGGGATGATCCAGTGCATTCAGCATCGCGGCCTCCCGCGCACTGCAGAGCAGCACCATGGTATCCGCTGTAGCCATCCTCTGCCTTGTGGCCGGCTTACTGGAGGGAGGTGAGCGCATCTGTCTGCAGAGCAGAGGGTTTGAGGTTGTCAGATGCAGCAGAGCTGTGTTTGTCATCGTGAGAGTAACACAGCTCTGCTCCTTCTGTGCCAGTCTCCACCTGTATCTCTGCAGACACCACTGGCCTCTTATATTTCACTGACTGTATATTGGATTGTCGCATGTGATTACCGCTCCTGTAAGTTTCCCTTGTGCTAAAATCCAGTGCGACTCTGGCTGTCTGGGCAATGTCTGCCTGTGACGAACATATACACAGATTAGGATTCTGCAACCGGACGAAGATGTCTAAGACAGATACCAGAATGAGACAGTAGCATAAAGAGATGAAGGAAGCAGAGTCATCCCCAGTCAAATCTCTAGATATATCTCGGCAACAAATACTGCAGTGCTGGCTCAGCACCGACCACAGGTGCGCAACTCACCACTATGGGTTTTGGAGCTCTGGGGGTATTGGGATCCGGCTGAGAAAAATCATGACATATATGGGATAGATAGATATGAGATAGATAGATATGGGATAGATATAGGGAAAATGAGATAGATAGATATATAGATATGTGATAGATGGATAGATAGATAGAAAGATAAGATAGATAGATAGATAGACAGATAGATAGATTATATGGGATAGATAGATAGGGAATAGATAGATAGATATGGTAGAAGATAGAATGGAGTAGATAGATAGATAGATAGATAGATATGGGAAGATAGATAGATAGATAGGGATAGATAGATATGATGATAGATAGATATGGGATAGATAGATATGGGATAGATATGGTGATAGATAGATATGGATAGATAGATAGGGATAGATAGATAATAGATAGATGATGTATGGGTAGATATGGGATAGATAGATATGATAGATATGGGATGAGATAGAATAGATAGATATGGGATAGATTAGATAGATAGATATGGGATAGATAGATATGGGATAGATAGATAGATGGGATAGATAGTTATGGGATAGAAAATGGGATGATAGATAGAAAATAGATAGATAGATAGTAGATAGATAGGATAGATAGATAATGAGATATGATGAATGGGATAGATAGATATGGGGGATAAGATAGATATGGATAGAAAATGGGATGGATAGATAGATAGAGATAGATAAGATGAGATAGATAGGGGATAAGTTTAGATAGTAGATAGATAGAAAAGATAGATATGATGGATAGAAAAATGAAGGATTAGATAGATAGATATGAAACAGATAGATAGATAACACAACCTCCATGGAGATGTTACCCTCGGTCATATCCAAACCTAGGACTCAAGTGATGCAAGGCAACAGTGATGGCCACGGATACATTGTGTGATCTCTGTGGATACATAGTTATTACAGTAATTGTTACATTTGTTGTCAGCATTGATGAAAATGTAACATTGATACATCTGTCAATACTTTCTGTAGAAATGTCACATTGTGATGTCAGAACCCGATGATTATACAGACATAAGCGGCGCCTCTTCACTCCTGGAGATAATTCGTTCTCCTGTTCCAGTCAATAATTGACTAAAATGTAGAATAAGAACAGCTGCAGTGTGTGTTATAGATTCCTGCTTCCAAGCCGAGGTAAAACATCAAAGTTCATACAACAGCTACTGCAGAGCCTCATAATACACCTCAGCTGCTGCAGAACTTCATACTACACCTCAGCTGCTGCAGAACCTCATAATACACCTCAGCTGCTGCAGAACCTCATAATACACCTCAGCTACTGCAGAACCTCCTCATACACATCAGCTGCTGCAGAACCTCCTCATACATCACAGCTGCTACAGAGCCTCATAATACACCTCAGCTACTGCAGAGCCCTTTTAATACACCTCAGCTACTGCAGAGCCTCATAATACACCTCAGCTGCTGCAGAGCCTCATAGTACAACTCAGCTGCTGCAGAACCTCATAGTGCACCTCAGCTGCTGCAGAACCTCACAGTGCACCTCAGCTGCTGCAGAACCTCACAGTGCACCTCAGCTGCTGCAGAACCTCATCATACACCTCAGCTACTGCAGAACATCATAATACACCTCAGCTGCTGCAGAACCTCATAGTACACCTCAGCTACTGCAGAGCCTCATCATACACCTCAGCTACTGCAGAGCCTCATTATACACCTCAGCTGCTGCAGAGCCTCATCATACACCTCAGCTGCTGCAGAGCCTCATAATACACCTCAGCTGCTGCAGAGCCTCATAATACACCTCAGCTGCTGCAGAGCCTCATCATACACCTCAGCTGCTGCAGAGCCTCATCATACACCTCAGCTGCTGCAGAACCTCATAATACACCTCAGCTGCTGCAGAACCTCATAATACACCTCAGCTGCTGCAGAGCCTCATAATACACCTCAGCTGCTGCAGAGCCTCATAATACACCTCAGCTGCTGCAGAACCTCCTCATACACCTCAGCTACTGCAGAACCTCATAAATACACTTAAACCCCTTTCCCTCGCTACTGCAGAACCTCATAATACACCTCTGCTGCTGCAGAACCTCATCATACACCTCAGCTCTGCAGAACCTCATCATACACCCCAGCTACTGCAGTACCTCATATACACTCAGCTGCTGCAGAACCACATAATACACCTCAGCTACTGCAGAACCTCATAATACACCTCAGCTACTGCAGAACCTCCTAATACACCTCAGCTGCTGCAGAACCTTCTTTACAAGAACAATAAGGTAGCTTTATTTTACAGAGTGATGGACAGAAATTTCTTTCATTCTCCTAATAAAGAGGTTCTGCAGCAGCTGAGAAACGTTGGTGACTCCTAATATAATTCCCTTTATCAGAGAGTAGATCATGTCACATGTTACTTGCCCATTGCAGCATAGGAGCCATTATTTTGGGGGGGGGGGGGAGGGGGATGGCAACATTGGGCAGATCTCTAGAATAATTGCAGGTAATGGAGCCTATGCTGTGACCTCACACCCATTAGTGCAATCTCCCATTTGGCTCCCCTCGGGGGTCTGACACAGTAATTGACTTTTTGAATCCATTCCAGCTGCGATCAGTAACTTTGTAGACTCGCTGTGTATGGGGTGGATAGGTTATAATAAATATCATCGCCATTGATAGACTTGTCATGTTATTGTACTTTATTAATGGAGCTGTATTATCACAGTATGTGCCCTCCACTGAGATGAATAGAAACCGTATAGGACGAGGTCACACTGCTCACTGCCAGAAGTTCAGGAGGAGGGTAACATATATAATACTGGTAGAAGAGCGTATATATATATGTCTGAGGATGGGTGACCAGAAGACTCATGGACTTCACAATGACCGCCTATGGTTCCAGCTTCCTGTCCTCTGTTTTGAAATGAAGAGCTGCTCTGGAGCACAAACTGCAGCTGTAACAAGTGAAATGCTGCACAGACATCAGGAACATTTAGGCATGTAAATACAAGGCTATCTGGGGTCTGTACATACAAGCGGTGTGGTCTGGGATCTGAATATACAAGGAGGTCTGGTCTGGGGCCTGAATATACAAGGAGGTCTGGTCTGGGGCCTGAATATACAAGGAGGTCTGGTCTTCAGGGCTGTAAATTATACAAGGAGGTCTGGTCTGGGGCCTGACTATACAAGGAGGTCTGGTCTGGGGCCTGAATATACAAGGAGGTCTGGTCTGGGGCCTGAATATACAAGGAGGTCTGGTCTGGGGCCTGAATATACAAGGAGGTCTGGTCTGGGGCCTGAATATATAAGGAGGTCTGGGGTCTGTATATACAGGGTAGGTCTGGGGTCTGTAAATACATTGGAGGCCTGGTCTGGTGTCTGAATATAGAAGGGGGTCTGGTCTGGTATCTGAATATAGAAGGAGGTCTGCTCTGGGATCTGAGTATACAGGGAGGTCTGATCTGGTGTCTGAATATACAAGGGGGTCTGGTCTGGGATCTGAATATCCAAGCAGGTCTAGTCTGGGGTCTGAGTATATATTGAGGTCTGGTGTCAGAATATACAAGGGAATCTGATCTGGGGTCTGAATATACAAGGAGGTCTGGTCTGGGGTCTAAATATACAAAGAGGTCTGGTCTGGGGTTTATACAAGAGGGTCTGGTCTAGTGTCTGAATATACATGTGGGTCTGGTCTGGGGTCTGAATATACAAGGGGGTCTGGTCTGAGGTTTATACAAGAGGGTCTTGTCTGGGGTCTGAGTATACAGGCAGGTCTGGGGTCTGAATATACAAGGGGGTCTGTATATACAGGGGAGGTCTGGGGTCTATATACCGAAGGCTTCTGGCCTGAGATCTGTATACAGGACAGGGATGGTTTGGGGTCTTTATAATAGGTGTAGTTTGGGGTTGGTATATACAGAGCGGTGCAGCATAGTTACCTAATCTGTTGGGTTTCCGCTGTGGTGTCCATTGTTTACATGGAAGAAAATAGCACAAATTGCTGCTCTATTTTCTCTGTCACAGAACATGTGACAAAGGATCTGAACCTCTGACGCACATGTGAACAAAGCCTTATACACTATATTAATAATATTGTTCCTTTAAAATTGCTACAGTAGCAATGAAATGCGTATTTTGTTGTTCTTGTTTTCTTAGCAATCGATCAAACCTTGGGGGTTCTCAGTTACAACTTCCTGTCATTAGGGGGCACTTGGCTAAGCAAGGATAAGGGTGCAAACAAACAAGCCCATGACCACATGCGGCCATGACCACTCCTCCATGTGGCCAAAGATGGGTGCAACCAGGAAACTCGCACGGTCATTGCCGGCCGCATAGGGCCCTGGTCGAGGGCTGAAGTTTGTATTTCTGCATTGTAGCAAACCCTCCCCCAGCCCAGTCTGCTGATGATAGCTCATGTAATACAGCTTAATATCTTATGTAATGAACATTCCTAAAGACTTACATTCAAATATACATAATTTTTCAATTCCTTGTAACTTTAAAGATCTCTGCATGCAGTCAGAGGATGGAAACCTCATTGTTATAACATATCTACAGATGTATTACTTGTAAGGGTTGTTACACTTGTAAACTAAAGAAAACCACTAATGCCATACTTTAACTTGATACATAGGCGTAAGGAAATCCCACAATGAGAAGATTTCCAAATGCCTGGTTATACAAGTATCTTAGACAACAAACAAACTACTAAAGTGTATAAAGCCTAGGACTAGGTAAAATATAACTTTTATTCCAAAATCAATAAAAAAGCATAAACTAATACCCTAATATAAGATATCCTATCGTTATCCCTAAGAAAACTAAGCCTGCCTATAACAAATGGGGAAACTGCTCCTATAAGGGCGCCCCCAAACCGGAGCCTAAACTACCAAGACCCTAACAAGCTAAACCAAAAACAAATATATATATATATATATATATATATATATATATATATTTATATATATATATATATATATATATTATATATATATATGTATATATATATATGTATATAAAAAACTAGAAAAATTCCGCAGCACTCATCAGGTAAGGTGAAAAAAATAAAACAATTTATTCCCACATGTCACAAGGCCTTGTGACATGTGGGAATAAATTGTTTTATTTTTTTCACCTTACCTGAGGAGTGCTGCGGAATTTTTCTAGTTTTTTATTCGTTTGGAAGCCTTCACCTGGCTTTTTTTCCGCTGGCACCCCACCTTTCTACAGCTTTATTAGGTGTGCTGCCTTTTCTTGTTTTTTTTATATAATATATATATATATATATATATATATATATATATTATATATTTATATATATATAAACAACAATACCTAACAAAAAATAATAATAAACAAAAAAGTGCCCAATGTGAAAAACAACAATCAACGTTTATTATAATTTGTTGTTAGGTATTATAGTATATTTATTTTTGGTTTAGCTTGTTAGGTTTAGTTAGGGCCTTGGTAGTTTAGGTTACGGATTGGGGGCACCATTAGAGAGGCGGTTTCCCCATTTGTTATAAGCAGTCTTAGTTCTCTTAGGGACAACGATAGGATATCTTATATCAGGCTATTAGTTTATGCTTTTTTTATTGATTTTGGAATAAAAGTTATATTTTACCTAGTCCTAGGCTAATTATGCCCCACAATTACGCCCTGTGTTCGGGTGCTCGCCAGCCGGCCCCATAGACATGCATTACTCATGGCGCGTAAACGCCGTGAATAACTGACATGTCCCTTACCTCCCCCCGCGGCGTATTGTGCGAGCAGGGAGACGAGGCGTAATCCATAGTTCTCTATGAGAACTGTGGATTACCGTAATGACTGGGACGTATCTCGCCCCATATTGAGCGCAGTACCCTGCGAAATATGTCCCAATTTAAGCCGTGTGAACATAGCCTTAGGGTTAGTTAGGGTCTTAGTAGTTTAGGTTCCGGTTTGGGGGCGCCCTTTTAGGGGCGGTTTTCCCATTTGTTATAGGCAATCTTAGTTTTCTTAGGGACAATGATATTAGAGTTATATTAGAGTATTAGTTTATGCTTTTTTATTGATTTTGGAATAAAAGTTATATTTTACCTAGTCCAAGCATTTAAAATACAAACATTGACGCATTTCATGCCGCGATACCGACACTTCATCAGAACATATGTTGCATCTTTTATGCCTTATGCCGTTCCTCTGTTATTCCTACTGGAAATTAATCAATATATTATATAAATATATTAGAAAGTAGCAGATTTCTTTATTATACAGGAGTAAACATAGGCATAGGCATAGACATAGGCTCCACTGACAGGCGCCCTATCAGGCCAGTACTCCTGTCAAGGGCTTGGCTCAAACTCTTAAATATGGGCCCTGTGATATGGTAATGGGAAGATGGGAACTTGTAATGAGTGGGGGCTCCTGATGTTTCGACTGCATGGGGCCCTGAAATTTCTTATGGCAGTCCATCCCTTTGGACAGTGTCAGACTAGGGTGCCTAGGGCCCACAGGTGGAGTTGACTCTAGGGAGCCTACCAGTTGAGCTGTTTCGGGGCCCGCTGGTGGAGTTTATTTTAGGGGCCCACCCTACAGCTACTGTAAATGACTGTAGATGCCTTCTATACTCTGCATCTTGCTTTTTGCCTCTCTTTCTCAGCTCTTTTACCTCTTCTGAGGATGTACATGCAGTTAAAAAACTCCAGATCTGCCATGCTCATAGGCCCACCGGGGGTTTGCCCTATTGCCCTGTGGGCCAGTCCGAGCCTGCCTTTGGATGTATGTGGGTGTTTCCAGAATTTTGGCTCACCCTAACTATGAATTATTGCATTATATAAATTTAGATGAGTAGAGGAAAAAAATCCCTCTGTTTGCAGGAACGATTATATATATATATATATATATATATATATATATATATATATATATATGAGATAGAGTTATCCGTCATTTCTGGGCTTTGCTGAAGATGTTATAAGGGAATAATAATTGCGGCTAAGTCTTCCAAGATATGCAATTAAGGCAGAAGACATATCCGGGAAACCGCAGCGCTCAGCAGGACGGCCACCTTTTCGATATAGTCCCCTGTGCCAACACCGGTTTTCATATATTCCGAAATGAGAACAACACGTACGAATCCAATGTAGCGAATGGATGTCGGTGTAAGGCTGCGTCCACAAGACAAAGGACTAAATACTCCTTATATTCTGAATCCTAAAACCGCGCTGTCCGACGGTTTTCATTTTTTTAGCGCATATTTCCGTCAGATTTACACATGGTTTTCAGACTCAATCGGTTTTTTTTGCACCATACAGCACTACTGAGTTGTTAGACGTGAATCTGTGCCAAAATCCGCGCGCCCAAAAAAAGTGCACAGAGCTTTATGGTTGTTTTTCATGCCTTCCCATTGACTTCAATGGTAAAGTTTGAACATGTTCTAATTTTTTTTGCAAAAACAGCGGTTTTGAAATCGGTCCTCAGAAAATCCGACTACAACGCAGATTTTCAATGGACGTCTATGGGGATAGTTTTAGGGCTTATCCCCAGGGCACAGAGCAAATACCGGTCGGATTAATACTGGCGGAAAACATGTGCAGTGGGGAGTGCTGCACGGGTTTTCCATAGAGGTCCATGTAAAAGTTTGTCGGCCGGTTTATAGACGATTTTCAAAACCAAAAATCATCGGTAAAACCGTCCAAAAACCAAAAATCATCGGTAAAACCGTCCAAAAACCCCTTGCTGTGGGGAGTCGTTTTTTTATGTTTTTTACAATCCTTATCCATGTGGATTTCCAACAGGAAATGATTGCCCTGTAGCCGGTACCTCCAGGCCCAAAGCTTTCAAATGGATTGGCTCGGTCCTACTAACAAGGCGGTGGGTCTCAGATGGCACCTTCCAGGAGGACTTGGGACCTCTCCTGACATGTTTCAGTGAATGCTTGTGTTCCTGTGAAATAACAAGTGTTGTGCTGTTTCTCTGTTATTCCTCCTAGAAATGGATTACTGAATCGTTCAAATGGGTGTCACCATTCCAGTTTTCAAAGGGGCGTGTTCCGGCATACACTGACTCTGTCAGCGCTTATTGGACAATGTCAGATTTTTCAGGGTAATATCCCTAATTGGTCACACCCAGCTGACAGATAGTAATTCATTTCCAGGAGGAATAACAGGGGAACCACACAATATAGAGATCTGAGGAAAGATGCTCCAGAACTGTAATTCATTGGGGAATGTAATTGTTAGGGGGTGCAGAGGTAGCAAATACTTGGAAGTATTAGGCTATCCCTACACAGCATATGTTAACTCCTTAACGACCGCCCACCGTCTTTTGCCGTCGCTGCAGAAATTTCAGTTTGCGGCTCTGGGCGCCGCAGCAGCGCTGAGAACGGGGCTGTACTACACAGCCCTGATCCCACAGCATCCCCTGCAAGTGCCGGGGAGCGGGGGAACCTCCGCTCCCCGATGCTTTAACCCTTTGATTGCTGCAGTTCGTCACCACAGCGCAATCAAAGGATTTCCCTGCTCTGTCGGGTGATTGGAACGCCCGGTGACCCGACAGAGCCCAGGGAACGGCTGCACAGTCAGCCCTGGGAACCTAGATTACCCCCAGGGCTGTCTGTGTAACAAGCCAGTGACCAGGGCAGACTGTGTGCTGTCCTGATCACTGCCTGTGTTAGACTGACACAAATTATAATGTATTAGCATATATGAATATGCTAATACATTACTAAGTGTATAAAAAAAAAGGTAAAACAGTTCTCCCTTTATGGGATTTAAAAAAAAAAGGAAAAAACATAAGTGTAAAAAAAAATAAAAAAAATGAATAAAATAAAAATAAATATTTAATAAAAAATAATTGTGCATACATTACACACACCAAAAACCCCTAAACAGACTAGGTATCCACACGACCGTAATAACCTGTAGAATTAATCTAACAAGTTATTAAGTGTGAATGGTGTAAAAAATGTAAAACCAAAAAAATTTAAAAAAAATTAAACAAAATTCTGCAATTATTTATAAGTGAATTTAAACTACTTCCCTATAAAATACAACTTGTCTCGAATAAAACGAGGCCTCATACAACTGCGTCATTGAAAGAATAAAAAAGTTAAAACTGCTGAAACGTTGACTGCACTGTCTGAAAAGTTGACATATTAATGTGTGCACAGATCCACTGTATATGATATACCTCTTGTTGAATTTTTTTTTTTTTATTTGTCATTCCTCTGGCTCTATGATTTGTACCATTTGTTGATTCCTCAATAAAGCATTTTTTTTTGAATAAGAAAAAAAAAACTGCTGAAACGCAAGGAGGCAAAAACTGAAAAAATGTTCTGGTCATTAAAGGGGTTGTCTCACTACAAGGATTGCTGCTTTTTATGTTAAATATCTTGCAAAAACAAGTCACTTTGCAATATGTGTCCATTAACAGTTCCCTACCTATATCCCCTCTTGTATGGGCTGCCAGCACTGGTTGCTATAGCTACAGACCTGGCTTCTACTGCAGCCTAGTAGAAGCTAGTAACCACGCCTCTGAATTCAGGACTGAGGTGAGATGAATCAATGTAGTGAGAAAACCCCTTTAACTACTTTTCTGGGGCTTAAGGGGTTAAAATGACGTCCAAAACCCGACGGCATTCTATCATCGCTGGACCGCGGTGGGCTGCAGTCTTTGGCACAAGTTTGCGCTAAAAACCACGGCCGGTTTTCGGATTTGCTGTCAACCCTGTACATTGAATGGACGGGAATCCGACACCAATCTAGGCGGAAGATCTGATGTTCCAAAATGTGCCAGAATCAGGCAGATTTCAAAACCGATTGGAGAAAACTTGTGCTGCGTAGACTACAGATCAGATTTTCTCTTGCAATCTATGGGGCACTGGTTACAGTCGGGTTTTCGGCAGGTTCCAAATACTGAATCTTCCAAAAATCTGACCAAAAACCTGTGCCGTGTAGGCATATTTTTAGCTTACAGCTAGAAACAAGAATGTCTCCATTCACATGTTGTAGACGGAACCGCAAATGGGCTCGACGTCCTAGTGAGGGGTCAAATCAGCATATTAAATGACACGTGCAAGAAAGAAATCACAAGCTGACAGCCAGCAGTCTAATGAATTCTCTGTATCTATATAGACAACCGTAGATAAACATTCCAGAGGCAACATGTGACATACATCCACCCTCTTTATTGGTTCTTCTTATCTATTCCCTACCCTAATACAGCCTCTTCTTTGTCTCAGAGAGCCAAAATAGTTAAAGGGGTTTTGCCACAATGTAATGTTGACGTGGAATCCTCCAAAATGGGTATTTAATCACTTTTTTCTAAATATATGTGATTAATAAAAGTGAAGCCTCTGAGAGCTACAGCCTTCTTTACATGCCCTTAGTTTCCTGACTGTTTACATTAGCTACCACCAGGAGCTGATCTGGCAAGCTCCTGGCCACGCTTGTGTTGTTTGCACTTCTTAGCTGATGGCAGGACACAGGAACGAGCTTTGAAGGGAGGGGGAGAAAAAAAAGCAGTGTTACTGGGCATCTGCACTAGCTTTGTTTCTGTGTCAGAGCCTGTGTCTGCTGTATAGAGAATCCGCTGCTTTTAATGGAATTATCTGAGTAAACATGCAGAGGATCCCTGCTCAGCCCTCCCCCCTCCTCCTGCCTGCTCGGAGCTTATCTTTACTCCTGAGCAGATGAGGGAGAAAACAAAACCTGTGCAGCTTGTGCACAATACAGTTATCCTCTGTGGTTTAGTCAAACAATGTTTGCTCAACTACAGTGACTGAATATCAGCCTCGGGAGCCTGCATGGGAGGTGGAGCGATGACATCACAGAGGAGGTACTTGTTTTTTTAAACAGAGAAACAAAACGCCCCTTTTTTCAAGGCTCAAGAGGGGAGTATCAGCCTGTTAGGTGAGGAAATCACTTCTTGGCAAAACCCCTTTAAGGCCAGTGGCCATCTTGGTTTTAGGTTACTTCTTGACACAACAGGGTGTGCCTGTACACAGGCGCCATCTTGTGGGTGAAATAGACATTTCACCTAATACATTCCATAACACACTGACAGCAAGCAATGATCTTTAAAATAGCAAAGAATTGAAAAATAAAGAATATATATATATATTATATATATATATATATATATATATATATATATATATATATATATATATGTGTGTATATATATATGTTATTGTAGAGGATTATTTCACAAGTATTATGCTTTATTACATGGGGCTAGTGTTTCTTACCTTGCCAAGCCAATGTCCCCCTAATGACAGGAAGTTGTAACTGAGTACCCCCAAGGTGCGATCAATTATAAATATAAAGTAAGAACAGTAAAATGCACAGGTCACTGCTGTTGCAGCAGGTTTAGTGCGGGGACAGATCCTTTTTAACATAATTTTTTAAGAAAATCCCATTTGATCCTGCAGATTCTTTGCTTCACTTATATTCTACTATATTATAATACTTATACATTATATTGTCTGCAGAGATGCGATGCTTTCTTCTCTATTCCAGCAGGATTCAGGATGATGCAGGTCTCCAGGTATCAGGGTCACAGTTGCATAGTTACAGCTATACAGCACGGTCACATGACTGTCTACATAGACAGGAGATCTGCAGTCTGTTTCCAACGGCAACCATCACAAAAATGCACTAGTGTCAGGAATATAGCACAAAGTATCTCTGAGCTTCTCCCCATTTCATGTAGATTTCTTCTGCAATGGAGATGGCGATCGATAGAGGCTCATCATAGAGGCCCGGGAGTACTGGATGTACTTTTGCCTAATACCCATGGGATCCTGAATGCATCTCCATCTATTTTTGACCAGTCAGATGCATGGAAATAGTACAATTAGTGTGGACGACGATTACTCATTACTCTGCAGATCGCGGTGCGCTAAGCGAAAAGCAGCGCTGCCAATTCTCAGCTCTTCTCAGCTGTTTCTTACCTATATCTGTTTCTGGGAAGGATATATAGTTGACCGCTTGCTTGGAATGGATCACAGGAGAGCAGGGGAGACTCTGGTGGGTTCACGGGCAGGGCAGATTTGGGGCTGCCTTTCAGGAAGAGAGGCAGAAATGGATAGGCTGAAAGCAGGAGTCATGTGCAGTCATGGACAGTAGTTGTAAGGTGGCCCCAAGAATCAACTCCACCGGTGGGCCCCAAGAATCAACTCCACCGGTGGGCCCCAAGAATCAACTCCACCGGTGGGCCCCAAGAATCAACTCCACCGGTGGGCCCCAAGAATCAACTCCACCGGTGGGCCCCAAGAATCAACTCCGCCAGTGGCCTCAAGAATCAACTCCACTGGTGGGTCCCAATAAACAACTCCACTGGTGGGCCCCAAGAATCAACTCCCCTGGTGGGCCCCAGAATCGGCTCCACTGGTGGGCCCCAGAATCGGCTCCACTGGTGGGCCCCAAGAATCGGCTCCACTGGTGACCCCAATAATCATCTCCAGTGGTGGCCCCAAGAATCGCCTCCACTGGTGGGCCCAAGAATCAGCTCCACTGGTGGGCCCCAAGAATCATCTCCACTGGTGGGCCCCAAGAATCAACTCCACTGGTGGGCCCCAAGAATCACCTCCACTGGTGGGCCCCAAGAATCATCTCCACTGGTGGGCCCCAAGAATCACCTCCACTGGTGGGCTCCAAGAATCACCTCCACTGGTGGGCCCCAAGAATCACCTCCACTGGTGGGCCCCAAGAATCATCTCCACTGGTGGGCCCCAAGAATCAACTCCACTGGTGGCCCCAAGAATCAACTCCACTGGTGGCCCCAAGAATCAACTCCATTAGTGGCCAAAGATAAACCAGTCCGACACTGGACATAATAACCTTATATTATTGTTCCATACATATGTTGTGTCCTAATTACAATCTACCCAGAGAGCTCAGTATTAAATGCATCTTTTCAGTGATTTCCCTCCGGCGCCGACTAATTTCACTGCGCTGTCAGGAGGCCGTGCACTGTAACTGCCTGTTCTGAAGTCCTAAAATAGTCACCAAAATGAAAGGTTCACCTGCAAGTGGGTCAGCCGGTGCTTGGAATTTTGGTCATGGGGACGATGCACAAAGTAGTGTTAGACTGTATATAACAGAGGCAATGTGCCCAAATCTCTGCCCGCTCCTCCCCTTGTGCTATTATGTCCATGCCCCTTCTTCCTCCAATGTGTAGTAGCATTTCAGGACAGAAAAGGCATAGACGAGGGCTGTTACCAGTGCGCTCCATGTCCCCAAGCTTGAGCGATATCTGCTACTGCGCATGCGCTGGTTTTTAAAGCTCCGGGCACTTGTTTGCTGACTCTGAGATATAAAGCATAGGGCCCAACCAAATGATTTTGAGGAGCTGATACCGATACACTTATTGTCTCCAAGTCAGCAAACAGGTGCTAGAGGCTTCAGAGATCAGCGCATGCGCAGTAGCACATAGCCAAGAACAAGCTTGAGCAAGACCTGTAATTACGCCCCGCAATTAAGCCGTGTGAACATAGCCTTAATGTCTGCAAACAAGTGTCAAGACTTTGAGAACCCCCAAGCCCGTGAAAGCAAATAAGAAGTCACACCCCCCCCTTTTTAAACTCTAAAATATCCTTCCCTAAAACCCCCAAACCTTTTAGGGGAAAAAATTTTCCACCCCCTCCAAAAGGATTTTTTGGGGTTCACAGCCCCGCCCTTTTTTTTTCCTAAAATTAATTTTTCCCCGGCCCCCCCTCCCACCCCCCCCCAAAAAAATTTTTTTCCCCCCCCCCCCCCCCCCCCCCCCACCCCCCCCCCCCCCCCATTACTCCCCCCTCTAAGCCGTTAACATGAATGTCTCAACAGTTCAAGGCTTTGAGCCACGCATGATAGCATGAAAATCACAGCTTGAGTAAAGCTCATGACGCTCCACTCCTTCCCCTACCTACACAATGACTCCTTCTCAGGCTACAACGCATGCCCACAACACCCTCCTATGGAAGTTAATATGTGATGTTCACAGCTTCACGCTTCCTCTTACCTACACAATGACTCTTTCCCAGGTCACAGAGCATGCCCACAACACCCTCCTATAGAAGTTAATATGTGATGTTCACAGCTTCACGCTTCCTCTTACCTACACAATGACTCCTTCCCAGGTCACAGAGCATGCCCCACACCACTCCTATAGAAGTTATATTGATGTTTCACAGCTTCCGCTTCCCTTACTACACAATGAGTCCTTCCAGTCAAGGATCCCACAAACCCCTATAGAGTTAATTGTGAGTTCACAGATTCACGCTTCCTCTTACCTACACAATGATTTTGCATGCCCACAACACCCTCCCATAAACGTTAATGAGTCCGCTCCTGTTCACAGGCTCCTGCGGCCATGTAGCTACTGTAAAGTATGTCTCTAAAAGCTGTTAAGAGCAGCTCGGGCAAGATGGCCGCCCCCATAATTCTATATAGAAAAGAAAATGAAAAAAACTACAATACTAAATAGAAACAACTAAGAAGAAAAGAATATGAATCAGTATCTTGTTAATTAGTAAAAAAAATGGTGGTAGCTTCCATTTTATAGGAAATCTGCCACAAATTTTATCTTTACTTATTAAAACAAGACCCTGCTCCATATTCTTTTCTTCTTGTCTGTTTTTATTTTCTGTTTGTAGATATCTCAATTCTCTATATATGATGCTGGGGAAAGCTTTCTTGCCTGCACTGCTTTAACAGCATTTAGAGAGATGCTTTACATCAGCTTCATGGACATAGGAGCCTGTGAACAGGAGCAGACCCATTGACTTCTATAGGAGAGTGTTGTGGGCATGCTCTGTGACCTGGGAAGAGGTCAATGTGCAGGGAGGGGGAGAGGCGTTTAATTTCCTATTGCGAATGGTGGATCTTTCTATAGGAGAGTGTTGTGGGCATCCTCTGTGACCTGGGAAGAAGTCAGTGTGCAGGGAGGAGGAGAGGGAGCTGTGACATCTCCTATTGTGACTGGTTTATCCTGTGTTATCTATGCACATTGGTGACACCTTTCAGTATAACCCTGCTTGTACTGATAATGAGCAGACTCCTCAAAATCTCTCTATACAGAACAGGAAGTGTCAGATTATCAGGCCTAGTGGCCAAAGTGAGAACTGCAGGATTTAAGAATTAGTAAAAAATATTGAAATTGATCTGGAAAATAAAAAAAAAATCCTTAAAAAATGTGTTTAACATAAAAACGTCATTTTTTGACTCCTTCCCATTTAGGTGTCTTTGTGATTCTCTGACTCAACCTCTTGTCTCCGCAGCCTTCTCTTTGAACTGCTATCAATGTAACAGCGTTGGGAAGGATTGCATCACGAATGACAAGGCCTGTGATAAACCCAATGATATGTGCATATCCACCATCACCGATGTCATCACACGTAAGTCCTGTCCTCCTCCACAGATGGGGCTATTGTGTAGCATAAATGACTCTGCTGTAAGACGTCCTGCAGCCCAAATCAATCATCTATAGGACGATTCAAAAAGAGATGTTGGCTTCAGTGTAGGTATCATAGGCTCTCGGCACACAAAAGGTGAGCCTTATGAAACCCCACTTCTAAATAGGTGATAGCACCCAGTTTGGGGCAGTCTATAAGAGTCAGAGGGTGATGCTGGGCAGTCAGGGGGCAGTCCCAGGCAAGGGCGGTCAGAAGGTGATACTGGGCAGTCAATGGGCAGTCCCAGGCAGTAAGAGGTTGGTCCCAGGTAAGGCAGTCGGGAGGAGGTCTTGGACAGTCAACGCACAGTCCTTGCCAGTCGGTGGAGGGTCCATACGGTCAAGGGGTGGTCCTGAGCAGTCAGCATGCAGCCTTGGGCAGGCAGAGGGGGTCCAAAGTAGTCAGGGGCTGGTTCCGGCAGTCAGGAGGCAGTCACAGGCAGTCAGGGGGTTGTCCCAGGCAGTCAGGGGGTGGTCCCAGGCAGTCAGGGGGTGGTCCCGGGCAGTCAGGGGGTGGTCCCGAGCAGTCAGGGGGTGGTCCCGAGCAGTCAGGGGGCGGACCCAGGCAGTCAGGGGGCGGTCCCAAGCAGTCAGGGGGTGGTCCTGAGCAGTCAGCGCACAATCCTAGTAAAGCAGGGGGCAGTTCCAGGCAGTCAGGGGGTGGATCCAAGCAGTCAGGGGGGCAGTTCTGGCAGTCAGGGGGGCGGTCCCAAGCAGTCAGGGGGTGGTCCCAAGCAGTCAGATGGTGGTCCCGACTCCCAAGCAGTCAGGGGGCGGACCCAGGCAGTCAGGGGGCGGACCCAGGCAGTCAGGGGGCGGACCCAATCAGTCAGGGGGCGGACCCAAGCAGTCAGGGGGTGGTCCCAGTTAGGGGGTGGTCCCAGGCAGTCAGGGGGTGGTCCTGGGCTGTCAGGTGGTGGTCGCAGGCAGTCAGGGTTTTTTTCCAGGCAGTCACAGGGCAGTCCTGGCAGTCAGAGGGCAATTCCAGAAACTCAGGGGGTGGTCCCAAGCAGTCAGCATGTAGCCTTGGGCAGTCAGGGGGCGGTTCCGAGCAGTCAGGGGGTGGTCCTGGGCAGTCAGTGCGCAGTCCTAGTCAGGCAGGGGATGTTTCGGGATGGTTTCAGCCCCCAATTGCTCTGTAGATTTTAGTGCAGATTTTGCCTTGCCGTAGAAAAATCTGAAGTAAAATCGGCAATGAATTCACGACGACAAATCTGCGACAAAATCCATCACAATTGATAAGGATTTTGGGTGCGGATTTACAGCAGCAATGCTGCAGATTTTATGCCGCGGATCTTCCGTAGAAAATCAGCAGCTGATCTGCGCCATGTGAACGTAGCCTGAATATTCGTAAAGCACACAGGGGTGAATTTGTTGCAGATTTTAGGTTGCAGAGAAAAAATTACAGTATCAGCCGTGGGGATGGGGTTTTTGAAATCTCATGTCCACATGGTGGAAATTTTCTGTGTGGAAATTGGATTTTTAAATCTGCAGTCAATTTCTATCACAGATTTACTGTGGATTTTACCCCATTGAATTGAATAGAGTAAAGTACGCACCAAAATCTAAATCTCTTGCAAAATTTTACCTGTGGCTTGCTGCGGAACAAATTCAGAAATTGCAGATTTTGTTCCGGCTACGGTTTGCCGGATTTGCACATTGTCTTCTTAGGGACCATTAACACGGCTTATTTTGCCGCGGATTGGCGCTGTACTGCGCGTCGGATTTGTGCTGCAGTACGGCGCCAATCCGTCGCAGTAATTACGGTAATCCACTGCTCTCATAGAGAACATTGGATTCCGTCGCTCCTCCCCGCTCGGCGAATCCGCCGGGCGGGGAGAAAGTGACCTGCACATTATCCAGGCGCAATACGCGCCGTGGATAATGCAAGTCTATGGGGCCGGCGGCAGCGCCCCAGCCCCGCCCCCGCACCTTATTCAAGCCGGAATTGCGAGCGCAATCCGGCTCGCAATTACGGCTTAAATAAGCCGTCTGAACACGGCCTTAGAGTAATATATGATTTTTATTTTTTTTTATTAAATAAACAGAAGGTAAAGTGCCAGTAAAATCGGTTGTGAGAGCCTGTGGAACCAAGGACATGTGCAACACGACTTACACCATGTCCCTGAACACCACCAACCTGTACGCCATCATCAAGTGCTGCGATAAAGACAGATGCCCGATCACTAACGTTGACGGTGAGTCTCATGGTTCTGTATATAAGGGAATAAAATACAGGCAGTCCCCGAATTACAACGTTCCAACTTACATCTGTTCCCTAGTTACAAACGGAGACTTATGGGGCATGCTGGCACTTGTAGTTCCATGTTCCACAGCAGATAGTAGCTGTGGAACGACAAGTGCCAGCATGCCACAGCAGCACATGAGGTGAAATCTTCTTAACAGGGGCATAGACAGCAAAACAAGGTAAAAACCCTTCCCTGCACTATCCCCGAAACTAACAAAAAACCCTCTTGTGCTGGAGTTACATTTAATAAATATACCTGTCCCGACTTACACACAAATTCAACTTAAAGGAGTTGTCTCATTACGAGCTTTCAGCCTGTCAGTGAGCCTGGTAAGTTGAACTGAGGGGCGTGCTTCTTGGTCTGTCTGTTCTGCTCCCCCTCTCCCCCCCCCCATCAGCACACGGGCCCAGCTACGTAACTTCTATACAGGGGGGAGGGGGTTTTTGCTCTCAGAGTTCACCCTGTGTTGCCTGCCTAGGTCTGTTGCAGGAGAGGGCTGATCTAGGAGTGTAGAGGGGAAATATGAAGCTGTGTGCTAATAGAGCAGAGGGGATGCAAGTGTTCCTATATCCCCTGCTTAGCTTACAAGTCTCCACATCCCAGAAAACAACAAGGAAGTGTTACTATACTCAGGATGTCTCACAAATACAGGAGAGAATAAAGTATTCACATGCCCCCTGATCTCTATAGTATTGGGTATAGCCCACAGTTCCAAAGACATATCATGATTATAGTAACAGACAGGGTCACGGCAGTCACATCGAGCTGCGTAGAGAGCAGGAGGAAGCAGGGACACACAGGGTTAATCCACGCAGTAAGGACACAGACGCCAGAGTCCTCCCTCCCCCTCCCTCCTCCTCCCGCCACTCCAGAAGCAGTCTGTGGTGGAGGGGCTCTCTGCTCTGACCTGTCTTCAAAGACTGAGGAGTCATAAAGACCTGACAGCCAGTAAGATAAGGGTCAACATGGGCGGCTGCTATAGAAACTTGAGAAGCTGATGTAGTAATACTAACAGGGCTAACTCAAAATCAGTGGACATTTGTAATGAACATATATTGCAAAGCTGCTTGTTTTTTAAAGATCTTTTAATTAAAACCCAATCATTGTAGCGAGACAACCCCTTTAAGAACAAACGTACAGTCCCTATCCCATTCGTAAGCCTAGGACCGCCTGTATAGGGAGTCTAATAGAGGTATTTCCTGGGCCCCATAGGCATACAGGGGTATCCGTCACCCCTAGGCTCCCGCTTTGCTGCATGGTATATGTTTAGTGCCGCAGGACTATCTGAAAGCTGTAGTGAGTCCTCAGAATTGCTCCAAACTTTGCATAGGGCTATGCCAAGGAGCCAAGTCTAAGGTGCCCCTTGGTTTTCACCCTTTAACCCATGTACAGGGAACCCCAAGCTCATTACCTCTAGTATAGACTCCAATGGTAACAGCTAAGGTTCACAAATGTGGTACCGTCGGGACAGGAAGAAGATGTGTTTATTCCGGCAGCAGGTGAAGGCAAGCGGAATACAGTCATTACAAAGAAAGAGGCAGAAGGTCAAGACAGGCTGCAGACAAGGAAAATTTACAGCCGGGTCAGAACCAAATGATCACTAGCTAGACAAACCTTTGCATTTCACTAGACATAGGGAACCTATTGCTTGAGAGGAATGGGGGAATGTGGTACCAATGGATATTGGAAGAAGATGTGGTGGTTCCAGCACCAGGTGAGGGCAGGTGGAATAAACAGTCGCTACAGAGAAAGGTCGAGACAGGCAGCAGAGAAGAAGAACTGTTATGAAACAAGCCGGGTCAGAACCAACTAATCACTATCTATATATGCATATGCACTTCAACCTATTGCTCAGGCATTGAGTGAAATGGGGGAATGTGGTACAACATGACACGAAAATTATGTGGTCGTTCTGGCAGCAGGTGAAGGCAAGTGGGAAAAAAAGGTCAGAACGGGAAGCAAGCAAGAAAAAATTCTAACCGGGTCAGAACCCACTAATCCCTATATAGATAGAGCTTTGCCATTCACTAGACTTAAGGAACCTATTGCTCAGGCATTGAGTGAGATATCGAAATGTGGTATCACTGGGATAGAAGATGTGGTCATTCTGATAGCAGGACAGACGGAATAGTCGTTACAGGGAAACATGCAGAAGGTCGGGACAGGCAGCAGATGAGAAGAACAGTCATAAAACTAGCTGGGTCAGAACCAGCTAGCCACTATCTATATACATCTTTGCACTTCACTAGATGTAAGAAACCTAGTGCTCATGAGGGTGTCACTATTAGGGTGTTGCTATTTGGCAAAATCCCTATTGAGGCCACTTCCTAACTCAACGGGGAGATGACCGTGCTCGCGCTGCTCTCCCGTTAATGTTTATGGGAGTTCTGACTCCGCTCCAGTACACTCACTCGGCTGTATTCGGAACTGTGCCTGCGCAGCCATATACCCACTTTCTGGGGCCGGCTCGTAGCGAGCTATAAGCTGGCCTCAAACCCCCTTAGGTCCGATTGGATGGGAGTTGGTTTGCTGACCCTTTAAATGAGAAGAGGCCAGCACGCATACGCTCTAGGAGAGAGCTTGCTGAAGGTGGCGAGAGAAAAACTTTTGGAGAGGAACGCTTGCCACAAGGAGCGTTGATGATGAATGGGAACACAATGGCCACCAATAGAATCAGTGAGCGGGACGTTTTTGCTAGATGTCTCTGTACCAAATATCCCAAACATCAGAAAAAAAGGACAGAGACATACACTGGCCAAACGGAGGGCGAAAGGACACTCTTGTTGCCTCCGTTGGGTGACCGAGGGCATATAGATATGTTTGACATGTGGTATACATCACTTATAGCATCTGTCTCTGAATACTTTACCAGTACCAAGACCCACCGGTGACAGCGATGTCGAGTGCTCCACCTGCAATGAAGCCAGTGAGAAGTGCAAGAACTCACTGAAAACCAAGTGCACCGGAGAAGAGAAGAAGTGTGTGAGCTACACTGCCAAAGACCGTAAGTACAGCTTCCCTACGACAACCTGAGTATACCTGGGGCCATTGTACCAACCCTATACAGCCATCTCATAGTGCACACACTACGTCCGGCATCTTCCGTCATATCAAAAAAGTAGTGTTCCATTTTGAACTCAAATCTGACCCAAATCCGAGGGTTGTCTCAAACTGAATTTTTTACAAAAATTGGCAAAAATGGATTCAGTAGATTAGAAATGTTTAACCCCTTCAGCTGAACGCCTGAAAAGTAGTTAATGACCAGAACATTTTTTTAGTTTTTGCCTCCTTGCGTTTCAACAGTTTGTAACTTTTTTATTTTTCCATGACGCAGTTGGATGAGGCCTCGTTTTATTCAAGACAAGTTGTAGGGGTAATTTTAAAAAGCAAAATTTTTTTTTTTTCATTTTTTGTTTTTTTAATTATTTTTTTACACCATTCACATTTCACACTAGATTAATTCTACAGGTTTGATACCTAACGTGTAGTTTTTTTGTGTGTGTGTAATGTATGCATAATTATTTTTATTAAATATTTATTTTTTTATTTATCTATTTTTTTACACTTTATGTTTTTTACTTTTTTCTTTAAAATCCCATGAAGGGAGAACTGTTTTACTCTTTTTATTTCCACAAAGTAATGTATTAGCATATTCATATATGCTAATATATTCTAATTTGTGTCAGTCTGACACAGGCAGTGATCAGGACAGCTCACAGTCTGCCCTGACCACTGGCTTGTTACACAGACAGCTCTGGGGCTACTCTAGGTCCCCAGGACTGACTGTGCAGATGATCCCTGGGCTCGGTCGGGTCACCGGGTGTCCCGATCACCCAATAGAGCATGGAAATCCTTTGATTGCACTGTGGTGATGATCCGCGGCAATCAAAGGGTTAAAGCACCGAGGAGCGGAGGTTCCCCGCTCCCCGATGCTCGCAGATGCTCTGGGATCAGGGCTGTGTAGTACAGCCCCAATCTTAGCGCTGCTGCGGCGCCCGGAGCCGCAAACTCCAATGTCTGCAGCAACGTCAAAAGCCGTCACTGCAGGCGAACGACCTGAAATGCAGACGCCAAAAGACAGTGGGCGGTCGTTAAGGAGTTAACAGGTTTTAAGAGACTGACGCACCGGCCCGGTGATGTTACACTCCAGTTACGGCCGAACTTCCAGTCCAACGTCACTATTGGTTAGGCCCAATGTTATGGTAACCAGAAGTAACATCAGAAGAGGCTCTGGACTGTAAGTTAGGCCATAATGGGAGAAAATAAATTTTTGGTTAAAATTGCCCAAAAAATTGTAATCCTAATTTAGGGCTAGGCTTACGGTTGATTTTTTTTACAGGTGTTTGCCAAAATTCAATTTGATAGGTTGGAGTTGTATAAGGCGTTTTAGATGGTTAACTTAGCGGTCTGGCAATGCCATGCTGCATTTGTGGCCTAACTTCTGGTCCAACATCGCTTCTGATTCAGCTCACGGTAACCAGAATCGACACTGGGCGTCGCATCTGACATCACATTAGGTTACCATACCATGGCCCATGGGAAAGTAACCAGTAGTGACAATGGAAAGGATTTGGGACCGGAAGTTGGGTCACAATGGGAGCATTGTGTCACCCAACAAGTAAGTTAATCTCTTATACCCCTTAATTTAGGGTTATGGTTGCAGATAGGGTTAGAAAAAAAATTGGGGTTTAGATTATCCTGAGCACAAATTTTTTTTCACAAGTTCGGACAATCCTGTGTCAAGCTGAATGAGCCCTACTTAGCAACAGTAATGGAAAACCTAAAGCTTATTCAGCCAATCGTTATTTCTCCTGAACCCCCCCCCCCCACCCCCTGTACATATGCACATTCAGAGTGGCCAAGTGTACATGTTTATCCAACAGAGTGAGAGAGAGCCTCGGCCAATTGGACTTCTCTCCCTTGAGAATAGATACTGTAATGAATTTAAACATGCCCAATCCTTCATTACCCCATGGAGAGTCAGCATACTTGCTTATATGACATTCGCCAAGTTAGCAGGTTTGGCCAGCTTTGCTCTTATGTGTATGGCCACCTTTCAGGATCAGACTGGCCCACAGGGGAGTAGGGGAAAGCACTGGTGGGTCTTTGGGCATGTTGGACTTCTAGGCATTGTGGGCCCCTGGGCTTAAAGAGGCATACAGCAAGAGGAAGAGTGCAGGACTCATGTGCAGTCATGTACAGTAGCTGTAGGGTGAGCTCCAAGATTCATCTCGAGTGGTGGGGCCCAAGATTCAACTCCACTGGTGGACACCAAGAATTAACTTTACAGGAATCAATTTCACTGGTGGGCCCCGGAAATCAAAACCACTGGTGGGCCCCAGGAATCAACTCCACTGGCGGGCCCTAAGTATCAACTCTTTTGATGAGCCCCAAAAATTAACTGCAATCTTGGGCCCCCTGAATCAACTCCACTGGAAGGCCCCATGCACCCCTGTCTGACACTGTTGACTGCACACAAAACCTTCATAGAAATTAACTTTGATATGCACACATGCACAGCCACCTCTCCATTCCCTACAGTTGCCAGAGACCACACCCACTCCACTGGTGGGCCCCAAAACTCAACCCCACTGGTGGGCCCCGAATATCAGCTCCAACGGTGGGCCCCAAAACTCAACCCCACTCGTGAGCCCTAAGTATCATCTCCAATGGTGGGTCCCAAAACTCAACCCACTGGTGGGCCTCAAGAATCAGCTCCAATGTTGGGACTCAAAACTCAACCCCACTGGTGGGCCCCAAGAATCAGCTCCAGTAGTGGGCCTTAAGCACCCCAGTTCAACTCTGTCACCTTTAGCGGTGTCTTCTGAGAATGCTGATACACTACAAACATGGCCACCGTCACGCCTTCTAAAATGGTTGTTCCTCATTGTTCTCAAACTCCAGAAGCCTAACCTTTCGGCAGTGATATGAGCTAGCATTTATTTTGCTCCATAGCTAGGCAGCCATTGAGGACGCTGGGACATGGTGATATTGTCTGGCCAAATATTTTTGAAACAATGATGTGACCCATGAGCTGTCCGCCTTCCCCACCTAATCCTCTTTATCTTTCCAACAGCAAAGACCAAGGCCCTGCATTCATCCCGAGTCTGCGCCACCGAAAATGTATGTACCATGAGTAACATCACTACCCTGCCCTTCGACCAGATCCTGATGACAAAATTTGACTGCGGCAACCACGCACCGTCTATGCTCCCCGGTCTGGTTTTTCCTGTAGCCGTGGTCATTGCCATGCTCAAGCTGCTCTCCTAATATCCATCCACCCGTCCCTTCTTCCTCCCCAAAGTAAAGAAAAACAAAGGCCATTCCTCCGGAGACTTCATGTGGACCCTTCCCGGGCGAGATTGCATTGCGGAGAAGTACCCACAGTATACGAGCAGGGCAATGCATGTTTAACCGCTGTGTATTTGCAGACCAGGTATATCTATATTATAGCTCAGACTCATTTATACACCTATGTTACACGTATGTGCAGAACAACGTTGACCTATATTCCGAAGCCGACAAACTTGTATATGGGAAATCATATTACTATATGGTTCGTGTGCAACAGCAACTGCATGGCTACAATAGTGATAAAAAAGCTAACCGGACACATTATTACGCCTCCCGAGGTGCCCACTTTGCCAACCCCAGCCCTGGCGCCATATTAAATAGCAAGTGATATAATCCATACTGCCTCACTAAGGGGCGACCCCCAGGTAAAGGTTATAAAGAGCCAGTGAAATCCCTGCAGAGTTGGGGTCATCCAGGACTCTCCAGCTGTGGAAGGACTACAATCCCCAGCATTTCTCCAGCTGAAGAGTCCCAGCAGGCTCTTGTCTGACTGGCTGAGCATGATGGGACTTGTAGTTCCCTATCCGACAAGACACATGGCTCTGACTGGCTGAGCATGATGGGACTTGTAGTTCCCTATCCAACAAGACACCCCCCCCCCACCCCTGTGATTGGCTGACCAAGTTGGGATGTGTCTGGCGTCCGGTATACGGTATATACCGCTATCACCATGATCCTCTGTGGTTTTTTGAAATGTCGATGTTATTGCATTTCGCTGTTTGTTTTATCTTCCTTATTGGAACAATAAATTCAATGACTAATTAAATATGTTTTTAAATAAACCTGTGTGGACTTTTTTTGGTGTAACTGGACTCAAGTCGGTTATAGATCAGCGAAGCAACCAGGGGCGTAGCTATAGGGGGGTGCAGAGGTAGCAGTGGCTAAGGGGCCCTGCAAAGAGGCGTAACTTGAAGCTCTGGGCCCTAGTGCAAAAAGTGAAATGGGCCCCCCAGCTATCAATTGCCACTTACAATGCTGGTGTCTCCTTATCTGGCAGACGGGCTTTTGGGCCCCCTCAGACTGCAGGGCCCGGTAGCGACTGTTACCTCTGCACCCCCTGTAGCTACACAGCTTGAGGGGCCCCAAAAGCCCTTCTGCCACATAAGGAGACACCAGCATTTTAAGTGGCACATGGCAGCTGGGGGCCCATTTCAGTTATTGCACTGGGGCCCAGAGGCTTCACGTTACACCTCTGGAAGCAACATTCACTTACTGGGCCTCGATTTATTCACTTGGCCGGAGGGTTAATATAACAGCACATGAGCACCTTTGCTCTGATATAGTTTTTTGTTAATTTGCCTCCTGTATGCAAAAGTAAAGGGGCACTCGCGTCACATAGATTAGCTTTGAACATATAGGCAAATACATTGCTGTTCTGATTTTGCTTTGTTTATTAGATAGAGATTTTATCTCCCGCTTGTTTCCCTAAGTTACTGAACATCTCTCTCTACTCTCATTGCTCCAGCTGTCGAACATGATGACTTCACTCTCTGCTGTGTCTTATCAGCAGCACAGGAGCTTGTGTATCTATGTTAGTGACAATCATTAAAGGGATCGTCTCACTACAAGGATTGCTGCTTTTTATGTTAAAGATTTTGCAAAAACAAGTCACTTTGCAATATGTGTCCATTAGCAGTGTCCTACCTATTCCTAGATATCCCTCTTGTATGGGCTGCATCAGCTCCTCAAGTCGCTATAGCTACAGACCTGTTCCATCTCTCCTGATAGGCTGCCTGCACTGGTTGCTATAGCTACAGACCTGGCTTCTACTGCAGCCTAGTGGAAGCCAGTAAAGACACCCCTGAATTCAAAGTGAAACCAAGAAAACAGGACTAAGGTGAGATGAATCAATGTAGCGAGACAACCCCTTTGACCCTTTAGAGCTCTGCAAGCCTTGAGCCCTACAGTTTACAAACCTCCTAGACTTATGTCACTGTAACAGGATCAGCTAGGAATAGCAGAGGTGAGATGCCAATCACTGCTATAGAACCAACCATAATCTCAACAGGAAGCGAGAGCCTGAAACTGTAGACCTATCCACAGCCCAGACAGGAAGTAGGAGCACAAAATTGTGGAATTGCCCACAGCCTGAACAGGAAGTGGGAGACTGAAGCTGTAGAATAACCCATACTTGCCAACTTTTGAAAGTGGAAAAGTGGGAGATTATAAGGGGTGGCGCACTATGCGCGCCGCGGCAAAAAAATTGCATAACCACTCCCATCTTGTTGGTGCGCCATGCCCCTTAGAACCAGCCACACCCCCTCCACCTAAATGAATCACAGATCTGGAAGAAAGCCAGGTAGATGCCTTTATAGCCAGGTAGTGCCCTTATAGCCAGGTAGTAGCCCCTTATAGCCAGGTAGTGCCCCCTTATAGCCAGTTAGATGCCCCTATAGCCAGGTGACGCCTCTTATAGTCAGGTAGTGCCCCTTATAGTCAGTTAGTGCCTCTTATAACCAGTTAGTTACCCTTAATAGTCAGGTAGTGACCCCTAATAGTTAGGTAGTGACCCCTAATAGCCAGGTAGTAGCCCCCGTATAGCCAGGTAGTGCCCCTTGTAGCCAGGTAATGCTCTCTAAGGCCAAGTAGTGCCCCCTATAGCCAGGTAGTGCCCCATTACAGCCAGGTAGTGCCCCATTGTAGCCAGGTAGTGCCCCTTACAGCCAGGCAGTGCCCCCTTGTAGCCAGGTATTGTCCCTTGTAGTCAGGTAGTGCCCTCTTTGTAGCCAGGTAGTGCCCCCTTTGTAGCCAGGTATTGCCCCCTTTTAGCCAGGTATTCCCCCTTGTAGCCAGGTAGTGCCCTCTTTGTAGCCAGGTAGTGCCCTCTTTGTAGCCAGGTAGTGCCCTCTTTGTAGCCAGGTATTGCCCCCTTGTAGCCAGGTAGTGCCCCTTGTAGCCAGGTATTGCCCCTTGTAGCCAGGTAGATGCCCCCAATAGCTAATATAAAAAAAAATAAAACTACTCACCTCACCAGGCTCCCAGCAACCCGTCCAGCACCTGACGATCTCCTCCTGACGATCTCCTCAGCGTCGCAGGGGGAGTGAGTACATCCGTGCGTCACACCCCCTGCGACGCTGATCTGTATGTACAGCGCCAACCGGCCTCCTCCCTGTACTCACAAGTCAGTGAGACTCGTCGGGCGGGTGAGTGGCCGCCTGTAGGAGCGGACCGGCGGCACCAGCGCCGCGATCATTTAAAGAACCCCCGCTGCTTGCTGGCGGCGGGAGGTTCGCCAACTCTGCCGGGGTGGCGGCGGGTTACCCCCATTAGCAGGACCCCCACCAAATGCGGGAGAGTTGGCATGTATGGAATAACCCACAGCCTGAACAGGAAGTGGGAGACAGAAGCTGTAGAACCACCCACTGCCTGAACAGGAAGCAGGATCCTGAAGCTACAGGACCACCCACAGCCTGACCAGGAAGTGAGAGCTTGACACTGTATAATTGCCCACAGCCTGAACAGGAAGGGGGAGACTGAAGCTGTAGAATCACCCACAGCCTGAACAGGAAGTGGGAGCCTGAAGCTGTAGGACCACCCATAGGCGGATCAGGAAGTGGCAGACTAAAGCTGTAGAACCACCCACACCCTGATCAGGAAGTGGGTGACAGAAGCTGTAGAAGCACTCACAGCCTGAACAGGAACTGTGAAACTGAAGCTATAGGACCACCCACAGACTGAAAAGGAAGTGGGAGCCAGTAGCTGTAGAACCACCAACAGCATGAATAGGAAGTGGGAGACAGAAGCTGTAGAACCATCCACAGTCTGAACAGGAAGTGGGAGGCTGAAGCTACAGAACTGTCCACAGCCTGAAAAGGAATTGGGAGCCTGAAGCTGTAGAACCACCCACAGCCTGAACAGAAAGTGGGGGACTGAAGCTGGTTGTAAAGAGCAGGCTCTGTGAACAAAGCATGGTGAGAACACCGTATTAAGCAAATTTCCATGTGGTCTTCATCAAAAACTTCATACCATTTGGCTGCAGTGGAGTCTGTGTAATTCCTTCACATAACTAGATTTCTTGCTGCATCTCTCTGAGATCAACTGCACAGAACTCCTGCTTCTCTCTGTGCCTCCCCTCTATCAATGTTAAAAGAGTATTTTCTTCATGCTACTTCTGTACCTGGCCTGGTTGGGTGTCAGGTTTGGACTGGCACACAGGAGAGTCGGGGAGACCCCTAGTTGAGCCTTGAACATGGTTGACCCCAGAAAACAGCTGGACTGGGGTTGCGTTTCAGGGAGAAAGGCAGAGAAAGAGAGACAGAGAGCACAATGCATGTGTAGTATGTTTGTAGTCATGTACAGTAACTCTAGGGTAGGTCCCCAAGAATCAACTCCACTGATGGGTCCCAAGAATCATCTCCACCTGGTGGGCCCCGAAAATCAACTCCACTAGTGGGCCTCAAGAATCAACTCCCAGTGAATCATCTCCCAAGAATCATCTCCACTTGGTGGGCCCCGAAAATCAACTCCACTAGTGGGCCTCAAGAATCAACTCCACTGGTGGGCCCCAAGAATCAACTCCGCTGATGGGCCCCAAGAATCATCTCCAGTTGGTGCGCCCACAAAATCAACTCCACGAGTGGCCCTCAAGAATCAACTCCGCTGATGGGCTCCAAGAATCATCTCCCCTTGGTGGGCCACAAGAATCATCTCCACTTGATGGGCCACAAGAATCAACCCCACTAGTGGGCCCCAAGAATCATCTCCACTTGGTGGGCCCCAAGAATCATCTCCACTTGGTGGGTCCCAAGAATCATCTCCACTTGGTGGGCCACAAGAATCAACCCCACTAGTGGGCCCCAAGAATCATCTCCACTTGGTGGGCCCCAAGAATCATCTCCCCTTGGTGGGTCCCAAGGGAAGATCATCCATTCCCACTTGGTGGGCCCAAGAATCAACCCCACTAGTGGGCCCCAAGAATCAACTCTGCTGGTGGACCCCAAGAGACAACTCCACTAGTGGGCCCCAGTCGCCCCAGTCTGACACTGTCAGTTTTGCTTAAAACCTTCATAGAAACTAAGATAGTCACGCATGCACGTTCCCTACAGTTTCCAAAGACCAGGGACAGAAGTACCCTGATAAGAATACCCCACTAAGGGAATGTTTCCATTTCAGACATTTATGACATATTGATAGGATAGGCAATAAATGCCTGATAGCTGCAGGTCCAACCATCTTCAGAGGGGTCCCATGGAAGCCTACGCACTTGGAGACGCAATCACATGAGACGAGTGTGGCACTAAAGGGAAGTTGCAAGCTGCATATCAGGAAGTCTAAAAATTTAGTAAGACCTGAAGATTGTAGGCTTCTCCAGCAAGACAATGTCACGCGGCTAGACATGTCCGACATTGGTTGGAAGAGCAGGACCAAGACTTTCCAGTACTACCTTGGCGCTGTAATTCCCTAATTGAGCCTGTGTGGGGACCCTGGATGGTGGTGCTGGCTCTATGGGACCCCCAGGGTTCAGCAGCCCCGTGGGGCCCTTTGGGAAAAGTGTGGGGGTTTGGTTCTCTATGGACCCTTCCCGCAGCTGTGGGGCCCTGGATGGTGGTGTTGGCTCTATGGACCCTTCGCAGCTGTGGGGCCCCTGGTTTGGGGGTGTTGACTCTATGGACCCTTCAGCAGCTGTGGGGCCCCTGGATGGTGGTGTTGGCTTTATAGGCCGTCCAGCAGCTGTGGGAGCTCCTGGATGGTGGTGTTTGGGTCTAGGGCCCTTCCGCAGCTGTGGGGGTGGGCCACCCTGGTGGGGTGGTTGCTCTATGGACCCCCCCAGCGCTGTGGGGGCCCCTGGATGGTGGTGTTGGCTCTATGGCCCTTCCCGCAGCTTGGGGGCCCCCGGATGGGTGGTTTTTGTGGCTTTTATGGCCGTCCAGCAGCTGTGGGGCTCCTGGATGGTGGTGTTGGCTCTATGGGGCCCCGCAGCTCTGGGAGCCCCCGGATGGTGGTGTTGGGCTCTATGGTTCTCCAGCGCTGTTGGGCCCCTGGATGGTGGGCTATGACCTATGGCCCCCTCCAGCTGCTGTGCCCCCCCGGATGGTGGTGTTGGCTCTATGGCCCCTCCAGCAGCTGTGGGCCCCTGGATTGGTTGGTTTTGGTGGTTGTCCCCTATGGGGGGGGGGGGGGGGGTGGGGGGGGGGGGCCCCCCCTTCCCAGCAGCTGTGGGGCCCCTGGATTGGATGTTGGCTCTATGGCTCCTCCAGCAGCTGTGGGGCTCCTTGGGATTGGTGGGTGTTGGCTCTATGGGTCCTCCAGCAGCTGTGGGGCCGCTGGAGGGTGGTGTTGGCTCTATGGCTCCTCCAGCCTGGATGGGGGGGCCCCCTGGGTTGGGGTGGGGGTTGGGGTCTATTGCCCCCCAGCTAGCTTTTTTGGTTTCCCCCCTTGGGCCCTGGTGGTGTTGGTTCTATGGACCCTCCAGCAGCTGTGGGAGCCCCTGGATGGTGGTGTTGGCTCTATGGACCCTCCAGCAGCTGTGGCAGCCCCTGGATTGTGGTGTTGGTTCTATGGACCCTCCAGCAGCTGTGGGAGCCCCTGGATGGTAGTGTTGGCTCCTTGGACCCTCCAGCAGCTGTGGGATGCAGTCAGCTCCAGATACCTGTGACAACCTACCAGGACCTTATTGAGTCTCTCCCGGCCCGTCTAGCTGCTGTCCGTGCTGCACTAGGCGTTGACTCTGGATATTAGCTGCTGGTTATAATAATGTGACTCCACTTTGTATTAACCTGTATAAAAGTTTAATACAGTTTAAAAGTTTAATAGTAGTAAAACCAAGTAGCCGAGATACACACCTACAGGTAAGCATGTGGAGGGACTGGGAACCTTTCTTCAGTATTTAAAAGGAGTTGTATGAGATTAGTAAAAAAAAGGGTGTTCCTTTTCTTGAGAAACAGCGCCACTCTTGTTCAGGGTTGTGTAAGGTATTGCAGCTCAGCCGCAGTCAAGTGAATACTGCAATACCAGATACAACCCATGTTCAAAAGTTGCACTGTGTGGAGTAAAAGCAGATCCAAGCTTGACACAAGGGGCCACATGTATGAAACGGTTTTGGTCTAAATCTCACTTTTTTCCCTATAGAAACCTATGGGGAAAAAAGTGAGTTTGAGACCAAAACCGTTTCATACATGTGGCCCAAGGAGAGGAAAGAGCGCTTCACTGACCTTAAGTCAAAAATAAAAGTAAAAAACTACATCCAATCAAATTACTGAAGAGTTGGATACAAGTTTAAAGGGGTTGTCTCACTTCTGCGATGCTTGGCTGTCATCGGAACTCCCATTCATTTCAATAAGAGAGTTCTGACCACCTCTCTGTTCAGAACAGATAGTTTTGGGGGCTTGTTCTCATGATAGGTGCGGGTCTCAGAGGTGGGCTCCATCCCTACCTGACATTGATGGCGTAATGTGCTAAGCGATGTCTAAATTGAGCTAACCCCTATTAGGCACCAGAAATTTTAGATGCCATAGTTTTGTGTATTTTAGCCATAGTTTTGTGTTTTTTGGCTACACCTTCAGCGACTCCACCAACAATCATTCCCCTTTGGATCTCTGTTAGGTCTGACATATCATGTCCAGAGGACAAAGAAACAGAGTTCTACAACAGCACAAGCAACACAATTTCTCAACAGTGATATAATCTACTTGACTCCTTGGACAAAAAGAGGGACGGACTACCTGACACCCAGGGGTGTCAGGAAGAGGTCAGCTTGACTATGTAAAAATAGGGCGTTCTTGTTATTTTCTCCAATATCTATATGAAGCAAACAGAAATGTAACATGTCCACATCACATAGGTTTTCATATACTAAACACCTAGCACACTGGGTACCAAAATGTATTGTGACTCTTCTAAAGGACAAAACAATACGATGTGCCCAACAGTCCTACAGAAACAGACTGTGACAAATTTCTATATACTCATATATCCACAACTCTCTTCATACATCAGCTCAGAGGAGGATTCGGTCCATGATAGCGGCCCTTTTTAGTCTATGTACAGAGAAACACACATAAAACCGGGGATATTTTGGGGGGTAAACACAAAACTACAAACCAATTTTAAAAATTTTTAGATGTTTTTTTCCTTTTTTTTTGATTCAGTTTTTTAAAAATTTTTAAGACAAGGACATTTTCAAATTCTATACACAAAGGTACGGTTTCTGTGATGCGAATTTGATATATTAAGAATTTAGGGGCATTTTTTTTGTAAAAATTTTTCTTGCAAATAAAAATTGTTTAAAAAAAACCCCCAAAAAAACAAACTACAAGACATGGGGGCAGGATGAAGCAGTGCCTTTCTATTCTTGCTGCCTCACAAATTTTGGCAATGCTAAACAGGGACAAAAGGATGGTCAACTGCCCCCTAGGATTGCTACCCCACAGTGCCCCTTTAAGATCCTGTCTCTTTTATGGGGACACTGTGGCTGCCTCTCTCATGGAAGCACTGTAGCTGTCTCTCTTATAGGGACACTGTGGCTGTCTCTCTTTAGGGGCTGTGTTTCTCTTTTGGGTACATGCAAAAAATCCGTTTTGGCGGGGGTGTCCCGCTAATGGGGGTCCCCCGCCACCCGGCAGAGTTGGCGAACCTCCCGTCGCCAGCAGGCAGGGGGGGGTTTCTTTGGCCTGGTTCACACGGTTTATTTGGCGGCGGATTTGCCGACGGTTTGACGATGGTCAATCCGTCGGCAAATCCGTCCGAAATAAGTCAACCCTATTTTCTATTGATTTCAATAGAAAATATGGCTCGTCGTTCACACGACGCAAATTCCGTTCCGGATTGCCGCCGCGGATTGACGACGGCAATCGGACGGAAAACAATTGACATGTCAATTTTTTTCCGGACGGATTCACCACTACAATGATTGTAGATGGTGAATCCGTCGGGAAATCAGTTACAAATACGTCCCCACACTTAGTGGCACTTATGTGCAACTGATTTTCAACTGATTTCAGAACGTATTTACATCGGAAAATCCGTTGTAAATCGTTCTGAAATAAGCCGTTGTGAACGAGCCTTTAAATGACCGCGGCGCCAGAGTAGCGCTGGTGCGCTACCCCTTTACGCCGCTGGGCCATCCTACAGGCGGGTGAAGCGGCCGCAGCGGCCGCTCACCCGCCCGGCGAGTCTCACTGACTTGTGTGGCTGCAGCTGCACAGTCAGGGAGGAGGCAGGAGGGATCGTTCCCCTCCTCCCTTCTCCCCCTGTATGTATAGCGCCGGCCGGTGTGCGCTGTACATACAGGTCAGCGGCGCAGGGGGAGTGACGCGTGGCTGCACTCACTCCCCCTGCGATGCTGAGTCAGTCGGCCGGGAGATGTCCGGAGCTGCAGGAGCCTGGTGAGGTAAGTGGCTTTTATTATTTTATTTTTATTACCTATAGGGGGCATCTACCTGACTACAACAATGGGGGCAACTACCTGGCTACAACAAGTGGGGCAACTACCTGGCTACAACAAGGGGGGCAACTACCTGGCTACAACAAGGGGGCAACTACCTGGCTACAACAAAGGGGGCAACTACCTGCCTACAACAAGGGGGGCAACTACCTGGCTACAACAAAGGGGGCAACTCCCTGGCTACACCAAGGGGGCAACTACTGGCTACAACAAGGTTGGCAACTACCTGGCTACAACAAAGGGGCAAACTACTGGCTACAAAAGGGGGGCAACTACTGGCTACAACAAAGGGGACAACTACCTGGCTACAAAAAGGGGGCACCTACCTGGCTACAACAAAGGGGGCAACTACCTGGCTACAACAAGGGGGGCATCTACCTGGCTACAACAAAGGGGGCAACTACCTGGCTACAACAAAGGGGGCAACTACCTGGCTACAACAAAGGGGGCAACTACCTGGCTACAACAAAGGGGGCAACTACCTGGCTACAACGAAGGGGGCACAATTACATGGCTACAACAAGGGGGGCAACTACCTGGCTACAACAAAGGGGGCAACTACCTGGCTACAACAAGGGGGGCAACTACCTGGCTACAACAGGGGGGGCAACAACCAGGCTACAACAAAGGAGGCAACTACCTGGCTACAACAAGGGGGGCAACTACCTGGCTACAACAAAGGGGGCAACTACCTGGCTACAACAAGGGGGGCAACTACCTGGCTACAACAAAGGGGACAACTACCTGGCTACAACAAAGGGGGCAACTACCTGGCTACAACAAAGGGGGCAACTACCTGGCTACAACAAAGGGGGCATCTACCTGGCTACAACAAAGGGGCAACTACCTGGCTTACAAAAAGGGGGGGGCAACTACCTGGCTACAGAAAAACGGGGCAACTACCTGGCTACAACAAAGGGGGCAACTACCTGGCTACAACGAAGGGGGCACAATTACATGGCTACAACAAGGGGGGCAATTACCTGGCTACAACAAAGGGGGCAACTACCTGGCTACCACAACGGGGGCATCTAACTGGCTAAAACAAGGGGGGCAACTACCTGTTTACAACAAAGGGGGGCAACTACCTGGCTACAACAAAGGGGCACAATTACCTGGCTACAACAAAGGGGGCAACTCCCTGGCTAAAAAAGGGGGGCAACTACCTGACTACAAACAACGGGGGAACTACCTGGCTACAACAAAGGGGGCAACTACCTGGCTACAACAAGGGTGGCAACTACCTGGCTACAACAAAGGGGCAACTCCCTGGCTACACAAGGGGGCAACTACCTGGCTACAACAAAGGGGACAACTACCTGGCTACAACAAAGGGGGCAACTACCTGGTACAACAAAGGGGGCAACTACCTGGCAAACAACAAAGGGGGAAATCTCCCTGGCTCAACAAAGGGGGCAACTACTGGCTACAACAAGGGGGGGGCAACTACCTGGCTACACCGAAGGGGGAAAACTACCTGGCTACAACAAAGGGGGCAACTACCTGGCTACAGCAAAGGGGGCACAATTACATGGCTACAACAAGGGGGGCAATTACCTGGCTACAACAAAGGGGGCAACTACCTGGCTACAACAAGGGGGGCAACTACCTGGCTACAACAGGGGGGGCAACTACCTGGCTACAACAAAGGGGGCAACTACCTGGCTACAACAAGGGGGGCAACTACCTGGCTACAACAAAGGGGGCAACTACCTGGCTACAACAAGGGGGGCAACTACCTGGCTACAACAAAGGGGGCAACTATATGGCTACACAAGGGGGGAAACTACTGGCTACAACAAAGGAGGCCTCTACCTGGCTACAACAAAGGGGGCACTACCTGGCTACAAAGGGGGCACTACCTGGCTACAAATTGGGATTTACCTGGCTGCAAGGGGCATCTACCTGGCTGCAAGGGGGCATCTACTTGGCTACAAGGGGGCATCTATTTGGCTACAAGGGGGCATCTACCTGCCTGTAAGGGGCACTACCTGGTTATGGGAGGCTACTACCTGGCTATAATGGCACTACCTGGCTAGAGGGAGCATCTACCTGGCTTTCTTCCAAAGCCGTTATGCAGTTAGGTGGAGTGGGTGTGGCTTTTTGAAGAGGCGTGGCACAGCAACACGATGGGCGTGTCCATGAAATTTTTTTGCATGCGCGCTGCCCTCTTCAATCTCCTGCTTTTCCACTTTCAAAAGTTGGCAACTATGTCTTATAGGGATGCTGTGGCCGTCTCTCTTATAGGGACGCTGTGGCTGTCTCTCTTATAGGGACACTGTAGCTGTCTCTCTTATAGGGACTCTGTGGCTGTCTCTCTTATAGGGACTCTGTGGCCATCTCTCTTACGGGGATGCTGTAGCTGTCTCTCTTATAGGGACGGTGTGGTTGTTTCTTTTATAGGGACGCTGTTGCTGTCTCTCTTATAGGGATGCTGTAGCGTTTCTTATGGGAGGTGGGGTTTATTTCTTTTTATGGGACATGTGCTGTCTCTTTATAGGGACGCTGTTGGCTGTTTATAGGATGTGTTGTGTCTCCATATAGGGATGTGTGGCTGTCTTCTTATGGGGAGGGTGTGGTGTCTTCTTTTAGGGCGGTGGGGTTTGTTTTTTTTATAGGGACATGTAGTGTTTCTTATGGGGGACTCTGGGGGCCGTCTTTTTGGGATGTGTGGCGTCCTCTTATGGGGAGGGTGTAGCTTTTTCTTTTATAGGGACTTGGGGCTGTTCTCTTAAGGGTCTGTGGCTGTTTCTTAGGGGATGTTGTGGTGTCTCTCTTTGGGAGTTGGGTTCTTTATGGAAAACATGTTGCTGTCTCTTATGGGATGCTGGGGCCCGTCTCTCTTTTAGGACGCTGAGCTGTTCTCTTAAGGGACATGTAGCTGTCTCTTTATGGGATCTGTGGCTGTCTCTCTTATGGGGACTTGGGGGCATCTCTCTTGGGGGATGCGTAGCTGCCCTCTTTTAGGGCGCTGTGGCTGTCTCTCTTATGGGAAAACACTGTTGCTGTCTCTTTTGGGGATTGCTGTGGCTGTCTCTTATAGGGACGCTGTGGCTGTTTTCTTATGGGACGCTGTTGTGTTCTCATATAGGGATGCTGTTGCTGTCTCTCATATAGGGACGCTGTTGCTGTCTCTCTTATAGGGATGCTGTGGCTGTCTCTCTTATAGGGACGGTGTGGTTGTTTCTTTTATAGGGATGGTGTGGTTGTTTCTTTTATAGGGACACTGTAGCTGTCTCTCTTATGGGTGCTGGGGCCCATCTCTCTTACGGGGATGCTGTAGCTGTCTCTCTTATAGGGACGCTGTGGCTGTCTCTCTTATAGGAACGCTGTTGCTGTCTCTCTTATAGGGATGTGGGGCCATTTTTACGGGGAGTTGTAGCTGTTTTTATGGGCGTGTGATGTCTTCTTATGGGACATGTGGTCTTTTGGGCTCAGCGCAGTTTTTCTTGTGTGGTTTTTCTTGGGGGGTTAGGGGTTGGTGTTTTTATGGGGCATGCAGCTCTTCGGTAATGGTGCGATGATGTTATTTGGGGCACTATGGCAGACAATGATAACTGCGGGCTTCTGAGGGAAACTTTCTGCATCGTGTCTGGCTCTGGGCATTGGGGAATGAACCTTTTTTTTTGGTGGCCCACTACTCATGTTTTTTTCCCCGCTTTCCCGCACATGCTTAATACACATTGCAATCCTTTTTTTTCCCCCTCGACCTTCCGCCTAAGCCGAAAAAAACATTACATAGAATGATGGTCTTTATAGTTGATAAGGGTGTACAAAGATGGCCGTAATGCGCTTCGTCACTGCTGTTTCCGGTGTCAAGATGGTTCCGTCAGCTTCGGTTATGTAAAAAAAAATGGCGGATCGATTTCCCGGGGCGCTGTACAGTGCAAAGGGATCATTCCCGGGGGGGAGGTTTTTTGGGTATGGGGATCGCATGTATCTTAACACTGTGTGTATTGTGTGGATTTATCTCTGCTATTCTATCTGTGTCTGTGCGGCGGCGGCCTGCGGTACCGCACGTTGTGCAAGATGACACATGGCTGCAGCGGGGACTTGTCTGTACATGTTATTTCAATTGATCCAAATAGTGTATTATGTCCTGTACTGAGAAAAGGTTCAATAGGAGTAATGTTAATTTATTGTATTGTGTTTATAATGTGTCTAAAATTAGAAAAAAATTAAATTCCCAAGATAGATACACATAATATTCCCAGCTCTCATATGTCACTCCCGCCTAGAAAAATGGAATACATTATCCCAGAGCTGCATCCTTTCTGTGGGCGTCACTGGTCATACATTTTTATTCCCGTACTGCTCCTGAGTTACATCCTGTTTTTTCCTCCCGAGCGCACTCCTATTTGCTGGGGCAGTCACTGTACTACTTATTATCTGTTTTGATTCCCGGTTTCATCCCGTATTATACTCCAAAGGCACTCATATTTGTGGGGGTCATGTCTTCATTATTATCCCGTATGATCCTGAGTTACTCCTTTTATCCTCCAGAGTGCCTACTATTTGTGTGAGTCATGGTAATAATTACTTTCCTGTATGATCCTGAGGGTTTAAACCCGTATTACTCCGAGCTGCATCCTATTTGTGTGCAGCATGTGTACATACTTACTTTTCCTTACTGATCCTGAGTTACTCGATTTCCCCCAGAGTGCATCATATTTGCTGTGCAGTCCTGTAATAATTACTTATCCTGTACAGACCCTGAGTTACATCCTGTATTATCCCCAGACTGCACTCCTATTTTTGGGTGCAGTCAGTGTATATACATTACTTATCCTGTACTGGATCTGAGTTAATCCTGTATTATAGCAGGCTGCATCATATTCTGCTGGTGCGTCACTGTACATACATTATTACCCTGTATGATCTGGTTAATCTGTATTATACTCCAGACTGCGCTCATATTCTGCGGGTGCAGTCATGTACATAATTATTATCCTGTTGATCCTGAGTTTAATCGTATTATCCCCCAGAGTTGCACTCAATTTGCTGGTGCAGTCATGTAATAATTACTTATCCTTATGATTGAGTTACATCCTTATTATCCCCAGAGCTGACTCATATTTGTGGGCAGTCACTGTGTACAAAATTTACTTATCCTGTACTGATCCTGAGTTACATCCTTATTATCCTCCAGAGCTGCACTCACTATTCTGCTGGTGCATTCACTGTGTACATACTTTTACTTATCCTGTACTGATCCTGAGTTGCATCCTGTATTACACTCCAGAGCTGCGCTCACTATTCTGCTGGTGCAGTCACTGTGTACATACATTACTTATCCTGTACTGATCCTGAGTTACATCCTGTATTATACTCCAGAGCTGCACTCACTATTCTGCTGGTGCTGTGTTATTTCTAGTGGGATGCACTGGTGACACAGAAGACTGGTTGGTTGAGTGTTTTCCTGGGACGGAGAATCAGCAGCGCAGGGAAGATGCCGGAGATTAAACTGAAGCACGTGGTGTCTTGTAGCAGCGCGGACACAGTGAGTAGTTATGGGCGGCTGTGTACATTGATTGACAGCTGCTGTCCCTCACCTTATGTGTACAGATCGGCTCTAACTGCAGGGACACCTGACATCTCCACACACTAGATAATTGGCTTTTTTCCTGCAGATTTGGCCAACTTACATCCAGACTGTGTAGACGCCTTAAAGGGCTGTTCCCGTCTCAAACATTGAGCCTTGTGTATGAAAACTGTCCAGCAGTAAGACTGTCTTTGTCGCCCATAGCGACCAATCAGAGCCCATAGCGACCAATCAGGGCCCATAGCGACCAATCAGGGCCCATAGCGACCAATCAGATCTCAGCTTTTATTTTTCGAGAGCAGTATATAAAATGTAAGCTGAGCTCTGATTGGTTGCTCTGGGCCCTGATTGGTCGCTATGGGCCCTGATTGGTCGCTATGGGCCCTGATTGGTCGCTATGGGCCCTGATTGGTCGCTATGGGCCCTGATTGGTCGCTATGGGCTCTGATTGGTCGCTATGGGCATCATAGACAGTCTTACTGCTGGGTAGTTTTCATACACAAGGCCCATTGATGGCATCTTGGTAGGATATGCCATAGATGTCTGATTGCTGCCAGTCCCACCTCAGGGACTCGCACCAATCAGGTCTCCATGCAGAAAAAGAGAGTAGGTTGCGCTTACGCACTACTCCCCTATTTGTTCTTTGGGACTTCAGAGACACAGAGAGTGCAACCTATCCACCATTCTGCATCGAAACGTACAGGCGCCCCAGCTCTGGGACCGGCACCTATCTCAGGAACGGGCCCCTGGAAGTGTCAGCTTAGATTAGAGAACTGTTCACGCTCGCACACTACTCTGTTCTGTTCTATGGGAGTTCCCAGTATAGGGGAGCCCTGTGTTCTCCATTCTGCTCTATGGGAGTTCCAGTACAGGGAGCGCTGTTTTCCCCATTCTGTTCTATGGGAGTTCCCGGTACAGGGGAGCGCTGTGTTCTCCTTTCTGTTCTATGGGAGTTCCCTGTACTGGGGAGCGCTTGTTCTCCATTCTGCTCTATGGATTTCCCCGGGTACAGGGGAGCGCTGTGTTCTCCATTCTGTTCTATGGAGTTCCCGGTACAGGGGAGCGCTGTGTTCTCCATTCTGTTCTATGGGATTCCCAGTACGGGGGAAACCGCTGTTTCTCCATTCTGTTCTAGGGGAGTTCCCAGTACGGGGGAGTACTGTGTTCTCCATTCTGTTCTATGGGAGTTCCCTGTGCTGGGAGCGCTGTGTTCTCCATTCTGTTATTTGGGAGTTCCCAGTACAGGGGAGTACTGTGTTCTCCATTCTGTTCTATGGGAGTTCCCACTACAGGGCAGCGCTGTTTTCTCTATTCTGTTCTATGAGATTTTCTAGTACAAGGGAGCTCTGTGTTCTCCATTCTGTTCTATGGGAGTTCCCAGTACAGGGAAGCGCTGTGTTCTCCATTCTGTCATCTTGGAGTTCCCAGTACAGGGGAGAGCTGTGTTCTCCATTCTGTCCTATGGGAGTTCCCAGCACAGGGGAGAGCATTGTTCTCCATTCTGTCCTATGGGAGTTCCCAGTACAGGGGAGAGCTGATTTCTCCATTCTGTCCTATGGGAGTTCCCAGTACAGGGGAGAGCTGTGTTCTCCATTCTGTCCTATGGAGTTCCCATTTACAGAGGAGAGCTGTGTTCTCAATTCTGTCCTATGGGAGTTCCCAGTACAGGGGAGAGCTGTGTTCTCCATTCTGTCCTATGGGAGTTCCCAGTACAGTGGAGAGCTGTGTTCTCCATTCTGTTCTATGGGAGTTCCCACTACAGGGGAGCGCTATGTTCTCTCCATTCTTTTTTATGGGAGTTCCCATACAGGGGAGCGCTATGTTCTCCATTCTGTTCTATGGGAGTTCCCAGTCCAGGGGAGTGCTGGGTTCTCTCCATTCTGTTCTATGTGAGTTCCCAGCACAGGGGAGCGCTGGGTTCTCCATTCGGTTCATGGGATTCCCGGTACAGGGGGCGCTGTGTTCTCCATTCTGTTCAAATGGTAGTCCCAGTTACAGGGAGCGCTGTGTTCTCCATTCTGTTCTATGGAGTTCCCAGTACAGGGGAGCGCTGTGTTCTCCATTCTGTTCAATGGGAGTTCCCAGTACAGGGGAGCGCTGTGTTCTCCATTCGTTCTATGGGAGTTCCAGTACAGGGGAGCGCTATGTTCTCCATTCTGTTCTATGGGAGTTCCCGGTACAGGGGAGCGCTGTGTTTCCCATTCTGTTCTATGGGAGTTCCCAGTACAGGGGAGCGTGTGTTCTCCATTCTGTTCTATGGGAGTTCCAGTACAGGGAGCGCTGTGTTCTCCATTCGCTCTATGGGATTTCCCCGGGTACAGGGAGCGCTGTGTTCTCCATTCTGTTCAATGGGAGTTCCCGGTACAGGGAGCGCTGTGTTCTCCATTCTGTTCTATGGGAGTTCCCAGTACGGGGGACGGCTGTTTTCTCCATTCTGTTCAAATGGGAGTTCCCAGTACAGGGAGTACTGTGTTCTCCATTCTGTTTCATGGGAGTCTCCGGTACAGGGGAGCGCTGGGTTCTCCATTCTGTTCTATGGAGTTCCCAGTACAGGGAGCGCTGTGTTCTCCATTCTGTTCTATGGGATTTTCCCAGTACGGGGGAGCGCTGTGTTCTCCATTCTTTTTCTATCGGAGTTCCCAGTACAGGGGAGCGCTGTGTTCTCCATTCTGTCCTATGGGAGTTCCCAGTACAGGGGAGCGCTATGTTCTCCATTCTGTTCTATGGGAGTTCCCGTTACAGGGGAGCGCTGTGTTCTCTATTCTGTTCTATGGGAGTTCCCAGTACAGGGGAAGCGCTGTGTTCTCCATTCTGTTCTATGGGAGTTCCAGTACAGGGGAGGGCTGTGTTCTCCATTCTGCTCTATGGGAGTTCCCGGTACAGGGGAGCGCTGGGGTTCTCCATTCTGTTTTATGGGATTTCCCCGGTACAGGGAGCGCTGTGTTTCTCCATTCTGTTCTATGGAGTTCCCAGTACAGGGACCGCTGTGTTCTCCATTCTGTTCTATGGGAGTTCCCAGTACAGGGGAGTACTGTTTTCTTCCCATTCTGTTCTATGGGTTCCCAGTACAGGGGAGCGCTGTGTTCTCCATTTGTCTATGGGATTCCCAGTTACAGGGGAGCGCTATGTTCTCCATTCTGTTCTATGGGAGTTCCCGGTACAGGGGAGCGTTGTGTTCTCCATTCTGTTCTTGGGAGTTCCCAGTACGGGGAGCGCTGTGTTCTCCATTCTGTTCGATGGGAGGTCCCAGTCCAGGGGAGCGCTGTTTTCTCCATTCTTTTCGATGGGAGTTCCCAGTACAGGGGAGCGGTGTGGTCTCCATTCTGTTCTATGGGAGTTCCCAGTACAGGGGAGCGCTGTGTTCTCTATTCTCTCTATGGATTTTCCCAGTACAGGGGAGCGCTGTGTTCTCCATTCTGTCCTATGGGAGTTCCCAGTACAGGAGAGCGCTGTGTTCTCCATTCTGTTCTATGGGAGTTCCCAGTACAGGGGAGCGTGTGTTCCCATTCTGTTTTATGGGAGTTCCCAGCACAGGGAGCGCTGTGTTCTCCATTCTGTTCGATGGGAATTCCCAGTACAGGGAACCGCTGTGTTCTCCATTCTTTTCTATGGGATTTTTCCAGTAAAGGAGAGCGCTGTGTTCTCCATTCTGTTCTTAGGGATTTCCCCAGTAAAAGGGAGCGCTAGTTTCTCTCCATTCTGTTTTATGGGAGTTCCCAGTACAGGGGAGCGCTATGTTCTCCATTCTGTTCTATGGGAGTTCCGAGTACAAGGCAGTGCTGTGTTCTTCATTTTTTTTCTATGGAAGTTCCCAGTACAGGGGAGCGCTATGTTCTCTCCATTTGTTTTATGGGAGTTCCCAGTACAGGGGAGCGCAAATGTTCTCCATTCTGTTCTATGGGATTTCCCAGTACAGGGGTGCTGTGTTCTCCATTCATTTCTATGGGAGTTCCCAGTACAGGGGAGCGCTGTGTTCTCTCCATTCTGTTCTAGGGAGTTGCCAGTACAGGGGAGCGCGTGTTTCCTCCATTCTGTTCTATGGGAGTTCCCAGTACAGGGAGCGCTGTTGTTCACCATTCTGTCCTATGGGAGTTCCCAGTAACAGGGGCGTGTGTTCTCCATTCTGTTTTATGGGAGTTCCCAGCACAGGGGAGCGCTGTGTTCTCCATTCTGTTCTATGGGAGTTCCCAGTACAGGGGAGCGCTGTGTTCACCATTCTGTCCTATGGGAGTTCCCAGTACAGGGAACCGCTGTGTTCTCCATTCTGTTCTATGGGAGTTTCCAGTAAAGGTGAGCGCTGTGTTCTCCATTCTGTTCTATGGGAGTTCCCATACACGGGAGCGCTATGTTCTCTCCATTCTGTTTTATGGGAGTTCCCAGTACAGGGGAGCGCTATGTTCTCCATTCTGTTCTATGGGAGTTCCGAGTACAAGGCAGTGCTGTGTTCTTCATTCTGTTCTATGAAAGTTCCCAGTACAGGGGAGCGCTATGTTCTCTCCATTCTGTTTTAGGGGAGTTCCCAGTACGGGGGAGCGCTATGTTCTCCATTCTGTTCTATGGGAGTTCCCATACAGGGCAGTGCTGTGTTCTCCATTCAGTTCTATGGGAGTTCCCAGTACAGGGGAGCGCTGTGTTCTCTCCATTCTGTTCTATGGGAGTTCCCAGTACAGGGGAGCGCTGGGTTCTCTCCTTTCTGTTCTATGGGAGTTCCCAGTACAGGGGAGCGCTGTGTTCTCTCCATTCTGTTCTATGGGAGTTCCCAGTACAGGGGAACACTGTGTTCTCCATTTTGTTCTATGGGAGTTCCCGGTACAGGGGAGCGCTGTGTTCTCCATTCTGTTCTATGGTAGTTCCCGGTACAGTGGAGCGCTGTGTTCTCCATTCTGTTCTATGGGATTTCCCAGTACAGGGGAGCGCTGTGTTCTCCATTCTGTTCTATTGGAATTCCCAGTACAGTGGAGCGCTGTGTACTCCATTCTGATCTATGGGATTTCCCCCAGTACAGAGAGCGCTGTGTTCTCCATTCTGTTCTATGGAGTTCCCCGTACAGAGAGTGCGGTGTTCTCAAATCTGTTATATGGGAGTTCCCAGTACAGGGGAGCGCTGTGTTCTCCATTCTGTTCTATGGGAGTTCCCAGTACAAAGTCGTACACAAGCGCTATTGGCTCTACATTCTAAGCCAACACTTTCGGGAGGCCGGAGCTGGGACCAACAACTATGAGACCTTGACGGAATGTCCCATCAATATGTCATTAAAGTCTTTGTTGGGAGCACCCCTTTAAGGCTATGTTCAAATGGGGCAGATGTGCCAAAGATTTTCCACAGCGAAATCTACAGAATAAATGTGCAGCCTTTTTGCTGTAAATCTGCACCTAAAATTCGGACACCCATTGAATTTACTCTGCTTTTTTCTCCTATTGACTTTAATTAGAAAAGGCAAAATCAGCAGGATCGGCTTTCTCCTATTGAAGTCAATAAGGAAGAATCTGCGCCAATTGATTTCTAACAAAAACACTGCAGATTTTACTCTGTGGATCCGCGGCAGAAAATCTGCCGCAGATCGATCACGTTTGAATGTCCCCTACGGGCGGCCAGGTGTTGCAGGTGTCTTGCTGATCAGTCACTCCTTCATCTCTACCTTCGTCTAGACTCACACCGCAGAGAACCTGCTGAAGCCGGACACTTACCGCAAGTGGAAAGCGCAGCACGCCGGGGAGAAGCAGATCTCCGTCATCCTCCAGGTACGGCAGCGCTGAGCTGTGGTCTGCCGGGGTGTCTATGGGTATGTTCACACGGCTTGTTTTGGGGCGCATTTTGACGCGTATTTCGCGGCGTACTGCACTTAATACTCTGGTAAATGCGCCCCATATTTCCGGTAATCCACAATTCTCATAGAGAACTATGGATTACGCCTCGTCCCCCCGCGCGTACAATACGATCGTATTGTACGCGCGGGGAGATAAGTGACGTGTCAATTACTTACGGCGATTACGCGCCGCGAGTAATGCATGTCTATGGGGCTGGCGGGCTGCCGGCCCCCCCACGTCTCGGGAGTTCACGCTGATCAGCGCAAGCTCCCAAAATGCACAGTGTACGCGCCGCAGTACATCGTGTGAACATTACCTATGTCTTCGCTGCTGCATCGGGCAGTAAGAGACGTCCGGCATACATACAGCAACCGTCTCATGTACCTATAACACCTCGTGGCCACCATTGACACTGAAAGCGCCAGGTGACCACCACGGTATAACCCAGTGAACTGACTGTGTCTCTCTCCATAGTTTGAGAAGGAAGAGCAGATCCACAGCATCGATATCGGAAATGAAGGCTCGGCCTTTGTGGAAGTGCTGGTCGGACATTCTACATCAGTCAGTGAGCAGGAATATGAGGTAAGGTCTGCGGGGGTCTGTCAGGCCGTATTCACACGCTGCAGATTTGGTGCAGAAAGTTCCATTCTTCTGAAAGGGGCTGTTTATGCATTGAGCACATGGGTCTCCGTCCAATCCTTAGATGACGTAAGTCCGGTTGTCACACACACGCTGCAGATTTGGTGCAGAAAGTTTCATTCTTCTGAAAGGGGCTGTTTATGCATTGTGCACATGGGTTTCCGCACAAGCCATCCAGATGACTAAAACCATATTCACACACTGCAGATTTGGCATAGAAAGTTAGATTCATATGAATGGGGCTGTTTCTGCATTAAAGTGAATATGTCCTCAGAAAATGAACTATTGTTTAGTGCATATTTTTATGTTAAATACATTTTTTAAGAATTTTTTTTTCAGGTTATTTCTTTATAATTTTTATATCGCTATTACCATTTAATAAAAAATCCTGAAATCCTGCAGTTCTCACTTTGGCCACCAGGCCTAGTAATTGTCTGACACTTCCTGTTCTGTAGAGGTCACTTCTCCGCAGTCTTCTCATTATCAGCACAGAAAGGATTACACTGAAAGGTGACACCAATGTGTATAGATAACACAGGATCCACCTTTTCCAATAGGAGATGTCACAGCTCCCCCCTCCCTGTACACCGACTTCTTCCCAGGTCTCAGAGCATGCCCACAACACTCGCCTATAGAAGGCAATGGGTCTGCTCCTGTTCACAGGCTTCTATGTCCATGAAGCTGCTGTGAAAAGCAGCTCAGGCAAAATGGCCGCCCCCATAGTTATTTACAGACAGCAGAATTAAAAATTCAACAATAAGAAAATAAAAATGCCGAAGAAGAAGAGAGTATGGATCAAAATCTGGTTTTAATTAGAAAAAAAAATAAAAATTGGCGACAGATTCCCTTTAAGCACCTAAGTTTCTGCACTTCTCCATTCGGATGACTAAAACCGTATTCACATGCTGCAGATTTGGTGCAGAAATTTCCATTCAGCTGAATGGGGCTGTTTCTGCGTTAGGCACACGGGTTTCTGCTCGCTCTACTCAGGTGACTAAAACCGTTGCAGAAATTTCTTCTTAAAATCTTCCGTGTGTGACTTTACCCCTAGATGGACGCGGCAGTGTTGATGTGAATAGGTCACAGCTGTAAAGAGCTTTCGGATACTTGCTGGATCTGCTGGGAATTTTAGATGTCCTGCAGCCTTAAAGGGTTTGACTTTGAGGTAAAATCCCCGGCACTGGCTGCATGCATCTAGCTTTGAGCCAACTGTACATGAGAAGGAGGAGGGCGACGCTTGCAGGAGTCCTCTCCATTCACTTGTATGGCAGCTCCTGAATATAGCCGAGCGCGCGCACCGCTATATTCAGGAGCTGCCATTGAAGTTAATGTGGACTCATTGGGAAATAATGTCTCAAGGTTCACATGGCCCTTCAAGAAACCTGCCGTGCGCTGTGCAGCAGAAATCCAAGAATTTCTCACATATTTTACACAACAATTTTGCTGCACTTTAAATGGGTCGTCGACGTTAAGAAAAAAAAACCAAAAACGCCTCCCCGTACCTTCCCCCGGTCCCCGGCTCCATTGCTGCGTCTGTCCACTCCTCCGTTTAGATTTGATCATTTCCGAATGGGAATGTCGTGGTGGTAGTCACCGATTGGCTGCAGCGGTCACTCGCCTCTACTTACATTGCTATATATAATAAATATATATATATATAATAATATTATATATATATATATATATTATAATATATATATATGCGCAAGTAAACACACATCGGTGATCACTTGTCTGAACGCTGATGCGTGTTTTAAATTGCCAGCAGTGTAAATTACACTGCACATTGTTAGATGTGTTTGGGTCCGTTTAGGGTCTGAAACCCGGCTCCAAACACGTACTTATAAACGTATGTACACGCCGTGTGAAGATAACCTAATACTTTTCACAGCTGCTACAACTGTAGCCAGTCCAGACCGTCCTGAACAGTCTGGACTCCAGGTTTTACCTGCACTGATACATTGTAGCAAACTGCTTCACAGTAAAATAGTGCTAGAAAAAACACAGGGGACACATCCAGCGCACCGCATGTGATACGTTTCAATGTATAATATGATAGCATCAGGCACGATACACCGCTCCCCTGATAGAGTTGTGCTTAAATGGCACAACTCATTGAAGGTGTTTTATTGCGAAGTAGTTGGTCCGAGCCGCCTGGTTCTAGATCTCATGGGGGTCCTTGCACAGGGGATCCTCCTCGGATTGATATATTCCAAAAGTCTGTATAGTTCGGGCAATAATGGGAGCCGCAAACTAGCAAGACAGGGGTAGTATTTGTGGAGCAGATGTATTTAACAGACGCTCTGCTGCGAGCTGCTGATGCAAACAAAAGTGTTCCTATTCCCTGACAGCAAGCAGAGGCCTGTGTGAGGCTACTATGTGCACAGATATGTATACTTGGGTACGTGGTTTATTCTGTACAATGTAATGTCTGTTGTCCTCTATCAGGTGATCCTGGGAATGTCGTCATTTATGTCGCCCAGCGAGAGTAAGAATGGCAGCTCCCTGAACCGCACACGGATGTTTGGGCCGGACAAGCTGGTGAAGACGGCAGCTGAGAAGAAGTGGGACCGGGTGAAGATCGTGTGCACACAGCCGTATACCAAAGTAAGCTGCGTACATGTCCTATACGATCTGCTCTCAGCCCTGTTCACACCGGCCCCAGAGCCTCTGTCAGATGTGACCGGAGGAATGTGGCAGCGTCCTGTGCTAGTCTTTCTGTGAACATGACGGAGCCCATTATAATCCAGTCGGGCTCGTTGGTGTCCGTGGTTTAGTGGCTTCTGTGCCGTCATCATGGTTCTTGCTTTAATAGACACATCCGGGATGTTTTTACTTTGTCTCTATCATTCCTTAGAATCTGGCCTATGGACTTTCATTCATTCGCTTCCACTCTCCTCCGGATAAAGATGACCCTCCTCCCTCTTCACCGGTGAGTGGCCCTGACAACATGTCCGTGTCTTTCACACTTCTAGAACGTTCTGTGTAGGAGCTTGTGCTCCACATCATCCTGGGCTATAAATCTGTGCTGTAACGTGCAAATCTACATTTCCTGCAATCTGCCAGGATCAGGTCAGAAACAGCCGGGGACCCAGAGAGGAAGGTACAAGTGGCTGAGAACTTCTCTTCTTTGATCTATGTAGTGCTTGGTGAGCGCCATGTAGGGAACATAAGCGGTGGCAATGCTGCTGTGTCTGTTGGTTGAGGCAGACCCAGATCAGCTCTGCCAGTGTCATCACAGGGGATAACTTCCCTGTGACCGGGACTCTTACCTGTTATATATGTGTCTTATATATATTGTTATATATCTTTTATATGTTAAATTTAAATATATACACACACATAAATACTGTGTATGCATGTATGTGTGTGCATATATAATATGTTTTGTATTTTCTATTTATTTTCACTTGTTTGTCTTATATAGATCTATATATACGGTATGTATGTGTGTGTGTGTGTATTATATATAAACATATATATATATATGTGTGATGCTCAGTGATTGCCATGTCATGAACACAGGGGGTGGCAATGTTGCTTTGTCTATTGGACGAGTCAGACAAAGAGCAGAGGGAGTCAGGATTATGTGTGGGCAGCCCGCCCAATCTAATAGTAGTGGCGTAATAGGCTGTAGGCCAGCATGGTGCACCTCACATAACTGTATAAGTGGCACCCTTTGTATCACCTTTTTTATATGAAATTTAAAAAAACCCGCAAACCCCCCCCACATGTAGGCATGGTAGTGTTTCATATCGGTATTTTTGCGTATGTCATCCCCCCCCGGTATTTTAACTATGGTTTTTTTTGATACAGGCGTAAAGGGTGTGTTGTTTTGTGTTGTTTTTGTTATATATATTATTTATTATTTTTTTTATATACGCATACATAACAGTTGGAAAAAATTAAGAGACCACTGCACAGTTTTCAAAAGTCAGCATTCTACAGTCTGACGCCTTTATTCATGTCAGTAAATTTCCCAAACCCAAAAGTCCACCCTTTCTATTAAGTGCTTCGATTGGGTACCCTGAACAAAATCTTATTTCTAGGGAAAGTAAAAAAACCCTGCTGTGGCTTCACAATCCTCTTAATGGACAAGCTAAAGGCAAAACAAGTGCGGGAAATAGGCCAAAAGGAATTTAAATGAAAAAAACATGGTTATTCCACCAAATTTGATTTCTGAACTCTTCCTGACTTAAAACATCAGCCCTTATTTTTTTCAAAAGAAAATTAAAATTTGTTTTCTTTGCATTATTTGAGTCTTCCCCAGCTCTGCTGCTTCTTTTTTTTGTTTTTTTAAAGGGTTTTCCCTCATTTACTGAAAATGAGACATTTTTGCCATTATTTTAAAAATCATAAAATAAAAATTTTTACATTTTCCCCCCAAAAAAAACAAAACCAAATTAAAGAGAAAAATCTGAAAATTGAAACTGTTCGTGGACTCTTAATTTTTTCCAGAGTTTTATTGTGTGTGTGTGTGTGTGTGAAATTTAAAATTATATATATTAAATATAAAAAAAATTTTATAAATATATATATTTATATATTTTAAAATAGTTATAAAATAAAAATTAAAAGAAAGTATGTAAAAAAAATGTGTTTAAATGTGTTCTTTACTTATGTTTGTGTCTCTGGTTTAACATATAAAAGTCACAGGGAACATTAGCCCCCTGTAATTGCAGAGCTGATCTGAAAAAAAAACCCAAAAGACCCATACTTCCCAACTCAATGGTTGGAAAATTTTAACTAAACCCCCAGAAAGGGGAAAATTTTCCCACCCCGGCATTTTTGGACGGGGTTTTTTCGCAGCTTTTTCCTCGAAAAAAACCCTCGCCTAAAAACACCTTTTTTTCAGCGGGGTTTTTTGACGGGGCTTTTATCATTTTTTGGGAAACCGGGTTTTTTCCCCCTTTAAAAAAAAAAAATAGCCAGGGCAAAAAATCGCGGAAAAAAACCAAAACCTAAAAACCCCCGCCGAAAACCCGCCTACAACGCGCTTCAAAATTTAAACATGACACTTTTTTTTATTCCCTTCCAAACAAGCGTTTTTAAAAACCCTCGTCATGTTTTAACTAAAGGGGTTTTACATATGAATCAAGGGAAATGACGGGGGCTTTTTGGACAAAGTTTTGGGCGAGGAAACGCCCCGGGAAAAACCTGCCCAAAAAACGCCAGGGAAACTTTCCCCTAAGAGATAACACAACCCCTTTTCTGCTTTTTAAAAGTTAAAAAAAGGTGCATATAAAAATAAGGCAGAAGTCAAAACCCCCCCCCACCCACTAGGGGACCAAACTGAATGATAAAAAACCTGCACATTTGAATAAGTACCACTTTGCCTGATGAAAAAAAACCCCATAGAAAAATAAAAGGGGGAGATTTGCACATATGAAAAAATACCGAAAAGGGAAAAACCACCCCCAGCCAAATTTGTGAGGGGGGATGGTTGTGGTTTTTAATAATTGCAAACAGACAAGGTGATAAAAAGGGTGCCTTTTATAAAATATTTGGGGGGGACCCATCGGGCCCTTAAAAGCCTTAAACCCCTTTACAAAATTTTTTTTAAAACCGGCCCCCCCCAAGCACATTTCGGGTGTCCAAAACAAAATATTTGACCCCCTTTGGGCTCCCCAGTATTTAGAGTTTTTTGGGTCTTTTTAAAACCCAATTAAAACACAAAAACATTGTCACCACTACGTTTCACAAAAAAGGCACTCACGGGTACTATATTTATATATATAATATATTATATATAAAATATATAAATATATATATATATATATATATTTAGAAAGTACACTCCCCGGGGACTTTATTAGGTAACCCTGCCCAACTCCCTTTTTAAAAAACTTAATTTCTAATCACCCAATCAAAATGGCGGAAAATCAGTGCATTTGGGCCCATGTAACATGGTAAAGGACAATCCCTGCAGTTAAAAACCGAGCATCGAAAGGGGGAAGAAAGGTGATTTGAGTGCCTTTTAAAAGTGGCATGGTTGTTTTGGGGCCAGAAGGGCTGGTCTGAGTATTTCAGAAAAATGTGATCTCCTGAGATTTTCACCCACAACCATCTCTAGGGTTTTTCAGGGGAATGGTCCGAAAAAGAAAAAAAATCCCTGAGCGGCCCGTCCCCGTGGGCGGGAAAAGCCTTGTTGATGCCAGAGGGCCCAAAAGGGGAATGGGGAGAAAATGGTTGGAAACTGAAAAGAAAGGCAACAATTTACTCAAATAGCCACCCGTTACAACCAAGGGAGGCAGAAGAAACCCTCCTGAACGCACAGTACGGCCAACTTTGAGGCAGATGGGCAAAAGCAGCAGAAGACACACCCGGGGGCCACTCCTTTTACTAAGAACAGGAAAAAAGAGGCTCCAATTTTTCCCAAACTTGAAATTGGAAAAGTAGAAGATTTTGGAAAAAAAGTTGCCTGGGTTTTTGATCTCGATTTCTCCCGCGACATTCGGTTGGTAAGGGGCAGAATTTGGCGTCAACCCAAAATGAAAGATGGGCCATCCCGCCTTGTTTCAACGGGTTTTGGCTTGGGGGTGGTTTGGGTCATGGGGTGGGGAATTTTTCTTGGGACTCTTTGGGCCCCCCTTTGGGACCCAAATTTAGCATCGTGCAAAAAGGGGGGGGGGGGGGGGGGGGGGGGGAAATTTGGGGGGGGGGGGGGGGGGGGTGGTAGGTGGGGGGGGGGGGGTTCTAAAAAAAATCCCCCCCCTTTAACTAGCCCCGGGGAAAAATTAAAGGGGGGGTTTTAGGAAAAGGGGTTGTTCTTAAAGGTTTTTCCCAAAAATTCCGGGGAATATAATAGGTGTGTTTTTCGTTTGTTTTAAAATTTTGGTGTGTGTGGGGGTGTGTGTGTATTTTTTTTTATATATATATTAAAATTTTATATATAAATATAAAAACACACACATAAACACGTGTTGTACTTTAGAATCTGTATCGTTTACTTTGTCTCTATATATGTGTGCATGTATATGAATTTTCTTTACTGTTCTCTATGTATGTTTTTATATATATAAAATGTGTGTGTGTGTGTATTATATATATGGTTTTTTATATTTATATATATATATATTAAAATATATAAAACCCCCACACACACCACCCCACAAAACACACACAACACACAAAACCGCTCATATGAATTTTTACTTTTATATTTAGACAAACATAAGAACAATTTTTAAACATATAAAAAATGAAAAATTAATAGCTTCCCTACCTCAAAAAAAACTTGAAAAAGAGAAAGAGGAGCCGTCCTATGACAGTAGATATCGTCGCTTATGATTCCGGGCAGTTCCGATCTTTTGATCCAATGGAGCGGGAAACCCGGGGCTTGAGCTCCCCTGATTGGGTGCCCGCAAAACATGTGCTGATCAGGAGCTAAACGCCATTACCTGCAGATTCGGGACTTTTTATTGGACATTTCGATTCTTATGCAGTTTTACCCTTGAGAATGTATTTTGATGTAGTAAGAAGGTAAAAATTGGGCGTGTCCTGCTAAAATTTTTAGACCTAAGTGCTGCTGTATGTCATCACGGGTGCAGTGCTGTGGAGAAATGGAAGGACAGAGATGACTCTGAAATGATTACAATAAACGTGTAACCTTCCTTGTTTTTCGTGATTCAATCCTACAGAAGGTCACCAAGCTGGGCCAGTTTAAGGTGAAGGAGGAGGAGAGCTCGTCCCCCTCCATGCGTCCTGGAAGTCTCTTCTTCAATCGCACAAACAAAACCGAAACGACTCCACCGAAAGGTAATCGCTTCACCACCCGAAACCACGGAAGAAAACTGCAGTAACGTGGATCCGAGCGGAAGCTGTGTGGTCCAGGACGATCTTTCCATGGTCCTGAACCATTGGTAAAAGTCCCTTTCTATTTCCCCATGTAGCCCCCCAGACCAGCTATGCAGCCATCGCTTTACAGGGGACCAGCTCCACTGACTCCAGTGCCGAAAAGCAGGTCACTAAAACGCCACCGAGCAGCACCGCGCCGAAAGGGGAGCTCAAAATCATCGATTTGGGACATGGTTCCATAGAACGTGACTGATCGACCGGTCGCCTGTTCCTTGTAACATGATTGATCGAGCGCTCGCCTCTGCTCTTCCTCTGTTCACAGGATCCGTCTTCTGGCAAACGCAAGTTTGAGTTCAAAAAAGAGTCCTCCAGTCACCTGCCCACCAAGGTGTCCCCATCCCATTCCAAAGAGAGCAACTCTCAGCCCCCACCCAAAAAAATCAAAGGTAGGTTTAGCTGCTGTGATGAAACTGTTCAGGACGCGGCATTGAAGGGAATATAGATTTCTAATCATTAATTAAGACCAGATTATCGTATAGTTTTTTTCTTCTTACCTTTTAGTTTTTTCCAAAATTGTATTTTTTTTTTTTTTTTGTCCCAACTTAAAAGAAGTTGGGGATTTGGATGAAAAAACTTTTTTTTAAATTTTTTAAATGCATAAATGCCCGACTCTTCCTTTAGTGCACAGGTTCAACTGTTCGGGGTTTTTCGGACTTTTTGCACAATTTTCTGACTTAACTAGGGGTTTAAAAGGGAAAAAATTTCCCCAATAGGTGTTTGATCCTTAGATCCCCCAATACATTTAGGGCAGGCACCCTCAAACTGCGCCCCCCCAGCTTTGGGAAACTAAACTCCCCTCATGCTTTATATAATCATAAAAGGGGAATGATGGGGTTGTATTTCCCAAAAACTGGAGGCCGCATTTGAGGATGCCTATTTAGGGGGGTAGTTTGTGGCATGCTCTTTACCCCGTGTGAGGGGTGAGTGTGACCATGACCTATTAACATCTATGGGGTAGTGTTGCGGTCACGCTCTGTGATCTGTGCAGGGTATGAGCTGTGACCATGACCTATTGACACTTTGTGAAGTGCTGTGGGCACGGTCGGACCTGGGGGGAAAGGGGGGAGCTATGACAATCAGATTGAATCTTTGGGTTGTTTTGTGGGCATGTCTGTGAGTTGACCTGATCTGTTGACCTTATGGGATAGTGTTGGGGGCAGCCTGTGCCCTGTGCAGGGAGAGCTGGGACCTGACCTTTTGACATTATGGGATGGTTTTTTTGTGGGCAGCTCTGGACCTGTGCGGGTTTGAGCTGTGCCCATGACCTATTGCCTTTTGGGGATAGTGTTGTGGGCATGCTCTGTGACCTGTGCGGGAATAGCTGTGATAATGCCCGATTGACTCTTTGTAAAGGTGCTGGGGCATGCCGTGATTATGACCTATTGACATTTTTGTGAGAGTGTTGTGGGTGCTCTGTGAGCTGTGACATGATTGTTGACCTCATGGGATGCGTTTTGGGCATTTGTGACTTGAAAGGTATGACTGTGACCATGACCTTTTGACCTCTATGGGATAGTGTTGTGGGATGCTCGTGACCTGTGCAGGATTGAGCTGTACCATGCCTATTGACATCTTTGTGAGAGTCCCTGTGGGCACTCTGTACTGTTGGGAAGGGGGACTAGACAATCACTTTGACATCTTTGTGAGGTGTTGTGGGCCATCTCTGGGGAGCTGTGACCATGATCTGTTGACCTCTATGGGATAGTGTTGTGGGCATGCTCTGTGACCTGTGCAGGGTATGAGCTGAGACCATGACCTATTAACATCTATGGGATAGTGTTGCGGGCACGCTCTGTGATCTGTGCAGGGTATGAGCTGTGACCATGACCTATTGACATCTTTGTGAGAGTGCTGTGGGCACGGTCTGTGACCTGTGTGGGAAGGGGGAGCTATGACAATCACGTATTGACATCTTTGTGAGAGTGTTGTGGGCATGCTCTGTGAGCTATGACCTATTGACATCTTTGTGAGAGTGGTGTGGGCATGCTCTGTGAGCTGTGACCATGATCTGTTGACCTCTATGGGATAGTGTTGTGGGCATGCTCTGTGACCTGTGCAGGGTATGAGCTGTGACCATGACCTATTGACCTCTATGGGATAGTGTTGTGGGCATGCTCTGTGATCTGTGCAGGGTATGAGCTGTGACCATGACCTATTGACATCTTTGTGAGAGTGCTGTGGGCACTGTCTGTGACTTGTGTGGGAAGTGGGAGCTATGACAATCACGTATTGACATCTTTGTGAGAGTGTTGTGGGCATGCTCTGTGAGCTGTGACCATGATCTGTTGACCTCTATGGGATAGTGTTGTGGGCATGCTCTGTGATCTGTCCAGGGAAGGGGAGCTGTGACCATGACCTATTAACATTTGTGGGATTTGCACCTTTCCATGCAAATTTTAGGCACAGACTGTAAAATGTAACGTCAGATTTCACAGCGTCACTTCTTTTTTTTAAGCCTCGTCTGGTTTTACACATCAGAATTAAAAGAAAAAGGTGACGGATTACACAGGGATTTGGAAGTGGAATCCATCATGGATTCAGTGTCCAAATCTGTCATGTGAACATAATGCAACAGACATACAAAGATGGCAGAGCCGGGCACCTTCATTAGGCCCCGACTGTCATGGAACCCCCAAAAGCACCTGCGTCTGTGCTGCCTGCAGAGTGCCCTCCCCTCTTTAACCTCTTAAATGTCCTGCAGCACCTAAGGGGGTGAACCCCCGGGATCAGAGTGGGCTTTGACCCTGGTCTTTGCAGCAGGGTGTTGGCTTGGGGCCAGTGGCATCGCCGCTAAGGTCGGATCATCTTCTGACCCCTTGGCATTCTGAGCCTCGGGGGGTTAAAATTTTTGTTTAAAATTGTGATTTTTAATTACTTGGGTTAACCTATTTTTCCCGATGACCTCTGAGATTTGCTTCGGTAAGCAGCAGCGGCGGCGGTGATCCGGAGAGAGGGATCTATCTATCTATCATCTATCTATCTATCTATCTATCGATCTATCGATCTCTCTCCTATCTATCTATCTATCTATCTATCTATCTATCTAGCTCTAATATCTATCTATCTCATATCTATTATCTATCTCATATCTACTATCATCTATCGATCTATCGATCTCTTCCTATTATCTATCTATTTATCTATTTATCTATCTATCTCATATCTATCTATCTATCTCATATCTATCTATCTCATATCTATCTATCTCATATCTATCTATCTCATATCTATCTATCTATCTATCTCATATCTATCTATCTATCTATCTATCTATCTCATATCTATCTATCTCATATCTATCTATCTATCTCATATCTATCTATATATCTCATATCTATCTATCTATCTATCTCGTATCTATCTATCTATCTATCTATCTCGTATCTATCTATCTATCTATCTCGTATCTATCTATCTATCTATCTCGTATCTATCTATCTCTTATCTATCTACTATCTATTCGTATCTATTTATCTATCTCTCTCGTATCTATCTATCTCGTATCTATCTATCGCCTATCTATCGCGTATCTATCTATCGCCTATCTATCGCGTATCTATCTATCTAGTATCTTTTCTATCTCTATCTATCTATCTCGATTTTTAATCTATTCGTATCTATCTCTCTCGTATCTATCTCTCTCGTATCTATCTCTCTCGTATCTATCTCTCTCGTATCTATCTATCTCGTATCTATCTATCTCATATCTATCTATCTCGTATCTATCTATCTCGTATCTATCTATCTCGTATCTATCTATCTCGTATCTATCTATCTCCTATCTATCTATCTATCTATCTATCTATCTATCTCATATCTATCTCCTATCTATCTATCTCGTATCTATCTCATATCTATCTATCTATCTATCTATCTATCTATCTATCTATCTATCTCATATCTATCTATCTCATATCTATCTATCTCATATCTATCTATCTCATATCTATCTATCTCATATCTATCTATCTCATATCTGTCTATCTCATATCTGTCTATCTCATATCTGTCTATCTCATATCTGTCTATCTCATATCTGTCTATCTCATATCTGTCTATCTCATATCTGTCTATCTATCTCATGTCTATCTCTCTCATGTCTATCTATCTCTCTCATGTCTATCTCTCTCTCTCATGTCTATCTATCTCTCTCATGTCTATCTATCTCTCTCATGTCTATCTATCTCTCTCATGTCTATCTATCTCTCTGTCTATCTCTCTCTCTGTCTATCTCTCTCTCTCATGTCTATCTCTCTCTCTCATGTCTATCTCTCTCTCTCATGTCTATCTATCTCTCTCATGTCTATCTCTCTCATGTCTATCTCTCTCATGTCTATCTCTCTCTATCTCTCTCATGTCTATCTCTCTCTCTCATGTCTATCTCTCTCTCTCATGTCTATCTCTCTCTCTCATGTCTATCTCTCTCTCTCATGTATATCTCTCTCTCTCATGTCTATCTCTCTCTCTCAGTCTATCTCTCTCATGTCTATCTCTCTCTCTATGTCTATCTCTCTTCTCATTCTATCTCTCTCTCTCATCGCTATCTCTCTCTCTCTCTCATGTCTACTCTCTCTCTCTCTCATGCATTTCTCTCTCTCTCTCGTGTCTATCTCTCTCTCTCTCTCATGTCTATCTCTCTCTCTCTCTCATGTCTATCTCTCTCTCTCTCTCATGCTATCCTCTCTCTCTCTAGTCTACTCTCTCTCTTCTGTCTTCTCTCTCCTCTCTCATGTTATCTTTTCCCCCTTCTCTCATGTCTATCTCTCTCTCTCTCTCATGTCTATCTCTCTCTCTCTCTCATGTCTATCTCTCTCTCTCTCTCATGTCTATCTCTCTCTCTCTCTCATGTCTATCTCTCTCTCTCTCTCATGTCTATCTCTCTCTCTCTCTCATGTCTATCTCTCTCTCTCTCATGTCTATCTCTCTCTCTGTCTATCCTCCTCTCTCATGTCTATCTCTCTCTCTCTCATGTCATTCTCCTTCTTCATATCATCTCTCTCTCTCTCTATATTTTTTCCTTTTCCTCTCTATATCTCTCTCTCCCCTCTTCTCATATCTCTCTCTCTCTCTCTTATCTCTATCTCTCTCTCTCATCTCTATCTCTCTCTCTCTCTCTCTCAATCTCTTTCTCTCTCTCTCCATATCTCTCTTCCTCCTCTCTCTCTCTCTCTCTCTCTCTCTCTCATATCTCTCTCTCTCTCTCTCTCTCTCAAAATCTCACTCTCTAATCTCTCCCAATCCCTCTCTTTTCTCTCTCTTCATTCTCTCTCTTATTCATATCTACTATCTCTCTATCTAATTTTTCTAGCTTTTCCATCTTCTATCTCATATCTGTCTGTCTTACATCTATTCTATCTACTCGTCCATCTTGTGTCTATCTATCCATCCGCCAATATCTACCTTGTCTTCTATTTCATTCCTTTTATAAACGTAATTCCCAAAGCCCACCAATATTTTTATATATTTATATATAAATATATATATATATAATAATATTAATATATATTTTATATTATACACCACACAGTATACAGAAAAAATTTAAAGTAAGGGTATGTTCACACGGCTTATTTTGCGCTTATTTGAGCGCGCATTTCGCCGCGTATTGTGCTTTATATGCGGCGAAATACACGCCGCAGTTACATTAATCCATATCTCTCAGAGAGAATTATGCATCGTCTCCCCGCACGTACAATACGATTGTATCATACACCTGGGGAGAGAAGTGACATGTCAATTGTTAGCACCCTGGAAACTGTCAATGGGGCCCCCCCCCCCATGCTTTGGTAGTACGCGTGCTTCCAAAACACCTGGCGTATTGCAGCGCGTACAGTACGCACCCCAATACACCGTGTGAACATACCCTGTGTGTGTATGTATGTATGTGTATATATTTATCTTTTTTATACACACAATTGATGTCAAGGATTTGCTGTTTACCATCTCATCCTCATCACATTGTAGATCCGATGTCTCCTATTTGTATTATAGATCATATTTATAAAGATGTTGCCTAAACCTTGTATCTGTCATTTTAGCTGACCCCGCCCGCGCCCCCAGTAAAGAAGACGCCTCCACCGGAGAAACCCTCTCACAAGAAGACGCCCCCCAGCTCGCAGCCGGTGGAGCTGAATCGCATCCTACAAGGGACAGTGTTTGTGCTGAGCGGTTTCCAGAATCCCTTCCGATCCGACCTGAGGGATAAAGCCCTGGAGATGGGGGCCAAATACAGGCCAGACTGGACCCCGGACAGCACTCACCTCATGTAGGTAGAATCGAGGTTCTAGAGAGAACTCGTACAACCCCTTTAAAGGGGTTCCTAGGTACAAAGGAAGTTCCTAGGTACAGGTCGGCCAATGGCGAGCTCCAAACCGACTGTGTTACAGAACGAGTGGGGCATTTTCCCCATTAATTTCAATGGGAGTTCTGAATATTACTGGGTGGTGCTTCCGGACGTCCTCCTTATTAATTTCTATGGGAGTTCTGCATAGAGTCCAGCACTCTCACCCAGTGCTTGACTCTACTCAGAACTCCCATAGAAAGGAATAGGGAGGACGTCCGGAAGCACCACCCAGTAATATTCAGAACTCCCATAGAAAGGAATAGGGAGGACGTCCGGAAGCACCACCCAGTAATATTCAGAACTCCCATAGAAAGGAATAGGGAGGACGTCCGGAAGCAAAACCCCCTTCATTCTGCAACATGGTCCGCTCGTAGCTGGCTATGGACCAACCTGTAACAAGGAACTTCCCCTTAAAGACCTATTGAAAGGTTTGACATGGTGAACTTAGCCCATAGGCACAATAACATAACGATATGTGGGAGGCTTCTAACCCAAGCGGCAGAGTGTTATGTTGTGTGTAACCATCTCGCACCTTCCCCTCGTAGCCAATAGTTTGTTACAGGGAGGGATTTGTACAAGACCCTAATACAGGGGTCTGCAACGTCGCCTCTCCGGCTGTTGGGAAACTACAACTCCCATCATGCATTTATATAATCTATATCAGTGGGCATGATGGGAGATGTAGTTTCCCAACAGCTGGAGAGCCGATGTTGCAGATTACACTGTTGGGTTGAACATCGGGGTTCTTCCTGATCACATTATATCTATATATCTTATGTTTTTTAGTTGTGCATTCGCCAACACCCCGAAATACAGTCAGGTGAAAGCTGCCGGAGGAATCATCGTGCGCAAGGAGTGGATTCTGGACTGTCACAGGAAGAAGCAGCGGCTGCCGTGCAAGAAGTAAGCCTTGAGCGTTCCCGATTCCGCCCACCTGCCCTGCTCCTAAATCTTTTCTGCTCAACTTGTCAGAGCTAAGTTCTCCTGATACAGAGCTCCAAATCCCCTGCATTGCTATAGATTTATAACGCGACTTGCCAATTTACTGTGGCCACCACCAGAGGGAGCTGTCTGCACCTTGCTGGTTTATTAATTTCAATGTATACATTTTTGTATGACTTTTTTTTTGGGGGGGGGGGGAGGGAACTAATGTCTCTCTGTAATTCTTGACAACCCCTTTAGGCCTCCGGCCTGGGTCATATCTACGTCGCAGATTCCGGAAAACATTATGGAAAAATTAGTGCTGAAACAGTAGACACCAGGACCGGAAATCTGACCCCATTGTAGTCAATGAGATGAGATCCATTGGGCACAGTTGGTGAATGTTGTAAACCGGATCTGTCTCCACCTCTGTGATGGAGGCTCCAAACGCAACCTCTGTCACAGATGTGAGCTGGGCCGTAATCAGATATTTGCAAGGATATTCTTCTCATGAAGTGATGACATTGGGCTACTGTAATCGGTGGGGTCTGAGCTCGGGGAACACCGTAGATCCCGACTGTTCTGTACTGGGAACTCCCATAGAACAGAATGGAGAACACAGCGCTCCCCTGTACTGGGAACTCCCATAGAACAGAATGGAGAACACAGCGCTCCCCTGTACCGGGAACTCCCATAGAACAGTATGGAGAACACAGTGCTAACCTGTACTGGGAACTCTCATAGTGGAGAACACAGCGCTCCCCTGTACTGGGAACTCCCATAGAACAGATTGGAGAACTCAGCGCTGCACTGTTCCGGGAAATCGAATAGAATGGAGAACACAGCGCTCCCCTGTACTTGGAACTCCCATAGAACAGAATGGAGAACACAGCTCCCTGTACCGGAACTCGATAAATGGAGAACACAGCGCTCCCCTGCACGGGGAACTCCCATAGAACAGAATGGAGAACACAGCGCTCCCCTGTACCGGGAACTCCCATAGAATAGAATGGAGAACACAGCGCTCCCCTGTACTGGGAACTCCCATAGAACAGAATGGAGAACACAGCACTCCCCTGTACTGGGAACTCCTATAGAGGAGAATGGAGAACACCCCCTTAGTGTAATAATGTAGATATAGAGTCATGTAGATATATAGATTCATTCATAATCGTTTTAGTCAGATTCCATGACTGAGCTGTACCGTGGTTCCCATCTGTTCTGGACTTTAATATCTCATGTTCTTGACAGATATATGATGAATGGAGCCGACAGCAGCAGCAGCGATGATGATGATGACAGTGAAGAAGACGCTCCACCTCGACCTAAACCTCAAACACACAGACCGGTAATTGTGCTGCCTGCTAAACAGAGATATCCTCAATACCCCCTAATACTTACACAGTGGAACCTTAGATTAGACCGTCTACAATGCGCCACATGTGTCACAGTGCTGATCAATCTGGTGCAGGTTTACACTTTATATCATTTGGCGTACTTTATGCTAATAATTGTCCCAAAATTTAAACTCGCGGCGTCACACAATACACCACACCCTTTTCACTCAAGTCTTGCACCTTTTGTTGGACAAGGTGCAAAAGTGTCTAAAAGTTGTCTAAGACGCATAATAAAAGTGGTGTAAAGCATGGACGACAGTATTTTGGCACAAAATGCGGCTGAATTGCCCTAATAATTGTGTCGCAATGTGTCTTCCAGTAAATATTTACGGCATAAGGGTACGTTCACACCATGTATTTGCGAGGCGTTCAACGGCGCGTAATTGCACTGTAATGCACCTGAAGTATGCGCCAAAAAGGAGAGATGTTCCCCTTTCTGAGCCACTCATTGCCTCTCACCCAGCCAGCCAGTATCGCTCTGCTCTGCACTGATGAGGGGCAAACACACCGAAACGGCTGCTGTATGCAGATGGGTGATACTGGCTTGGCTAATATCCCTTTTGCTTTCTCAAGACTCAGTGAGTCAAAAGCAAATTGAGAATTTGTTACATCCAATAGAGGGCGCTTGACCTTCTTAGCTCCTTTCCCATAATGCCTTGTGATCCACAAATACTGTATAGTAAAATCATAGCACTCATTGAGTGCTATGTAAACCCAGCAAGATCTCCGAAATTAGAGCAATAGGAGGCTGGGCCGGAGCACTGTTGAAAGTATGCGCTGGTCGTTATATACTTTGAACAGCAGGTGTATTGCGGCGCACACAGGAACTTGGCGCTATATGCTGTGTGAACACACCCTAAGAGGGGAGGAGGAGGAGTAGTAGTAGGAGATAATAGGTGCTGTAGTCCCCCCCCACCTCTTATTCTTTTTACTGATATCTTTTGCAGACTCCTGACTCCGGACGGACAAACCACAAGAATCAGTCATCGAGCCCTGCAAAGGCCAAACCTCCAACACCTGTGGTTATAGAGGATAGTGATGACGAAAAACCCAGTGTAATGAAAACAGAGAACCCCCCCAAAGAAGAGGATGAATATGGAGGGTCCACAGATGAAGAGGAAATGGGTACGTGTCTGCAGATGGTTCCTCAGTTACACTGCTGCGGAGAAGTTGTGTGTAGTTAGAAAAGACGCTCTGCTTTGTTACACAGACTGCGCCTCTTATTTGTATCAGCTGTGCTTATTATTGCAGTGTTCACTTGAGCTGCAATACCAGACACCGCCTATAGAGAAAGGGGGCGCTATTTCTGGAACAAACCAGACTTTTCTTTGTAATCATGTAACAATTTAACCGTCTTGGTAACAGATAATCTTCAAGATTGCTGATGAGACCCTGGCCAGGTAGAAGGTGTTAGGTTGGGTTCACACAACGCTTTTTTTTTAAAGCGTATTTTGGTGCTTAAAGTGGTTGCACCATCATAACACGGAAATACAGCAATCCTATTCAAATAAAATCAACTTTCATTTAAGCCATATTAAAAGTGACAACCATAATCGCCACATGCTGCTGACGCGTTTCGAACAAGATATTTCTAAGTCATAGACTCCGAACTAGCTTGAAATGCGTCAGTACAATGTGGTGATTATGGTTATCACTTTTGGCTTGAATAAAAGGGGACTTTAGTTGAAGAGATTTGCCGGATTTCCCTATCTTCATCTGGCTTTTTCCTCTTACGTACATTTTTCCATCATAGACATTAATGGCATATTCATAGGGAAGGTCGTCAATGGCAGATGGGTACAGGTCGCACCTCTTGGACCCACACATCTCCAGAACAGGCCCCCGAAACGCCAGTTCTGAATGGAGAAGATAACTGCGTGAAAAAATGTGTAGTGTCCCATTGGTGTTGATGGGAACAGTCAGCATTAGCGCACATGGTGCAGTTTTTTCTGTATTGTGTTAAAGAGCTGGATTGCAGGTCAATACCAACGCGTTTTCTGCACAAGATAATCTTATGTGTAGCAAAAAATGAAGCGCTCTGCAGAATTCTGAGGCCGTATTTAAGATTGTGACCTTTTCACCCCACTAAACCTAGGTTTGGGGGTATTTTTTTTATTATAAAGTAATGTCATGTGGATCGGATACACCGTCCTCTTATGATCGGTGCGCTCGGATCTCCACTCCCACTCATTGCGGTTTGGATAAAGCAACATGGGGGCTCGTTCCAGTTGTCGGAGCTGTAGTGTGGTTCCCCTTTATAGCCAGGGCCTGGGGAGTGACAGGGCCACAGTACTGACTCATAGTCCAATTTGGTGGGGTTCTCGAGAGGTGGGAGCTCCATTGATTGCAGTGATGACATATGCTAGGGATTTGCCATTACTTTATGAGTTAAGGTGCTTTTACACAGTGCTTTTTTTGATGTTTTTCGGGTGTGTTTTTTTGTGCAGAAAAGTACAGCATTCATTTCTATGCCTTTCTGCACGAAAAACGCATGTGTATTTTTGATGCGTTTTTTGCGCAGAAATAAATGAAAAAAACTTTGAGATTCTTAGTTCACACGTTTTGATCAAAATATGCTGATGCCACCCCCGACTTACAATGGGATCTCAAGGCGGGAGGTCCTACTCTATCTATATCTCTCACTAGAGCCAAATTCAGACTTCTCATTGGGCCAACCGACCTCCATAATCCAGAGAGAAAAATAAAAACAGGCACCAACCTTGCACGCATATTGCACTGATATAACAGCCTGTGGAGGTGGGCGGGGTGCAAGAAACCAAAATGGAGGCATCCCTTCCTCCCTCTATAAATTAAAAGCAATGTGTGCCAAATACAACGTATAGTTCTGCACAAAAAAACATTTCTGAAAAACACAATGTGAACCTGGGTGCCACCGGCATGGTTGCGGCATATATATATACACATGCACACCATTACCAGTGGCACACCACTGCTAAAAGGGCATATACAACATGAAAATCCTAGAGTAATCTTATGCTATCTATCATACATGAAAAAAACTTTGAGATTCTTTTTGTAAGTCGGGGGTGGCATCGGCCTCACCGATTAGTAACTCTGCATCTTTATACTCATTTACAGGAGGAGATCGGTGTCAGGACGATGACTCTGGGGGAGACACAGAGGATGAACTGAGAAAGTGAGTGCCACAATATCTACTGTCGTGTACAAGGCCTCGCGCGTACGGCCGGTGTCTGTGCTCCCCAATACGGAGCGGTACGGCCTCTGTGCTGCGTTACGGGCTCTCCTACTTGCTGTATGTGTGGTTGTGTTCTTCCCCAGCCATAATTGCACATACTTTGCTGCCAAATCCATTATAGGCTGCCAAAAACCCAGAAGCATGCAAAGCGGTATAGTGAGGGCAGCCTGCACTAGAATGGGAGCTCTGTACCCCCTTAACTCCCAGGCCTGAAAAGTAGTTAATGACCAGAACGATTTTTTTATTTTTTGCCTACTTGCGTTTGAACAGTTGTAACTTTTTTATTTTTTCAATGACGCAGTTAATTGAGGACTCTTTTTATTCGAGACGAGTTATACTTTATGGGGGAATAGTTTAAGTTGACTTGTAAATAACTGCATATTTCACACGTAATAACGAGTTAGATTAATTCTACAGGTTATTACGGTCATGTGGATACCTAATATGTGTAGGTTTCTTTTAGTGTGTGTAACTTATGCACAATTATTTTTTATTAAATATTTTTTATTTTTATTTTTTTTATTTATTTATTTTTTTTACACTTATGTTTTTTTTTTTTTAGTTTTTGTTTTAAATCCCATGGAGGGAGAACTGTTTCACTTTTTTTATTTTTTTTTTTACACTTAATGTATTACCATATTCATATATGCTAATACATTATAATCTGTGTCAGTCTGACACAGGCAGTGATCAGGACAGCACACAGGCTGGCCTGGTCACTGGCTGGATACACAGACAGTCCTGCAGCTACTCTAGGTCCCCAGGGCTGACTGTGCAGCCGTTCCCTGAGCTCTGTCGGGTCACCGGGCGTTCCGATCACCCGACAGAACAGGGGAACCCTTTGATTGCGCTACGGTAATGCACCGCCGCAATCAAAGGGCTAAAGCATCGGGGAGCGGAGGTTTCCTCCGCACCCTGGGGCTCGCAGGACATGCTCTGGGATCAGGGCTGTGTAGTGCAGCCCCGATCCCAGCGCAATTGCGGCGCCGCAAACCCCGAATTCTGCAGCGACGCCAAAAGACGTCGCTGTAGACGAACGACCCGCACCAGCCGACGTCTAAAGTCTGTCGGCGGTCGTTAAAGTGGTACAAAACGGAATCATGAATCGCCCATCAGCGAGAAGCCTTAAAGGGGTTCTCCCACCGTACACCTTGATGGAGTATCAATGTATGTATGATAGGTGCACGTCCCACCTGTTGGATATCCATCATTGTGTATGTTGGAAATATCCCTTTAATGACAGGCAGCCATTTAGCTTTCTATAGAGGGGTTTTCTCACCATGCTTTTTCACAGAGCCACAGCCAGCTTCAGACTCGCACTTCCTGTTCCTGTGGATGGGTTTATAGCAGCGATTGACATATCGCCTCTGCTGTTCGTATTACAGTGAGATGACTGCAGAAGATTTATACAATGTAGTACACAAGACTACAGAGCTCTAGAGAAAGCTTGTCGTTTAGTTAGGTAAACTAAGTATCTGCTAAAGATAAGACTCTGCAGAGAGTGACCCACCATGGATGGACTGAATGATGGTAGCTTGCAACAATGAGAGACAAGAAAGAGAGCAAGGAGAGGTGGTCGGTAACCAGAGAAACGTGTGCTCAGAGAAGAGATAAAATCCTCTTTATCTCCTGATCAAAGCAAAATCAACAAATCAGTGTAGTTGGTAATTGTCTTCATTTACCTTTCCCTACAATGTTAAAATCCAATCATTGTGTGAGAAAAACCCTTTAACCAACCATAGAAAAGACCAGAGTAGAGTTGGTCATACTAGTGTTGCTCTAACCTGTTCTCATTTAGTCGAACCATTTGGGTTTGGGACATAGTGAACCTGAATTTTTTCGCGATGACCCTAATCTGAACCAGAGTTGGGATTAGGTTTTTTTTTAATGGGTTTTGTAAGGACTAACGGCTCAGGCTTCATGGCGCTTTTGGTTCGATGTCACATTAGGGTCTTCATAATGTGAGATCTGACTCCCTTTGAAGCCGGTGAAAAACACTGATCCAAACCTTAAGGTATGGTTACAGTTATGGTTGATTTTTATTTTCTTTTGGCAAAAAAATCGGTTCTGTCAACCTGAATCAAAGCGCTTGAATTTGGGTCAAATTTCACTTTGGCCCAAATCTGAAGCACAACTCAAAGCTGTAAGGTTTGTTCTGCAGGGTTGCCTACAGCTGACCTGCACTGTGCTCATAGCTGAGCGATGGCTCTACTAAAAAGCTATGATTTTAGAAACAATGGGCCCTATGTATGAAGACTGTCTGCCAGTAAGACTGTCTTTGTTGCCCCTAACAACCAGTCAGAGCCAATAGCAACCGATCAGAGCTCTTAGGCGACCGATCAGAACTCATAGCCGATCAGAGCTGATAGCAACCGATCAGAGCTCATAGCAACCCATCAGAGCTCATAGCAACCGATCAGAGCTCATAGCAACCGATCAGAGCTCATAGCAACCGATCAGAGCTTATAGCAACTAATCAGAGCTCATAGCAACCGATCAGAACTCATAGCAACCGATCAGAACTCATAGCAACCGATCAGAGCTCACAGCCACCAATCAGACCTCACAGCCACCAAACCGACCACATAGAGACCAATCAGAACTCATAGCAACCGATCAGAGCCGATAGCGACCGATCAGAGCTCATAGCAACCAATCAGAGCCCATAGTTACCAATCAGAACCCATTGCAACCAATCAGAACTCATAGCAACCAATCAGAGCTCATAGCAACCGATCAGAGCTCAGAGCAACAGGTCAGAGCTCAGAGCAACCGATCAGAGCTCAGAGCAACAGATCAGAGCTCAGAGCAACCGATCAGAGCTCAGAGCAACAGGTCAGAGCTCATACCTACCGATCAGAGCTCATAGCGACCGATCTGAGCTCATAGCGACCGATCAGAGCTCATAGCGACCGATCAGAGCTCATAGCGACCGATCAGAACTCATAGCGACCAATCAGAGCTCATAGCAACCGATCAGAGCTCATAGCAACCGATCAGAGATCATAGCAACCGATCAGAACTCATAGCGATCAGAGCTCATAGCGACCGATCAGAGCTCATAGCAACCTATCAGAGCTCATAGCAACCGATCAGAGCTCATAGCAACCGATCAGAGCCCATAGCAACCGATCAGAGCTCAGAGCAACCGATCAGAGCTCATAGCAACCGATCAGAGCTCATAGCAACCGATCAGAGCAACAGATCAGAGCTCATAGCAACCGATCAGAGCTCATAGCGACCGATCAGAGCCCAAAGCGACCAATCAGAGCCCATATCGACCAATCAGAGCCCATAGCGACCAATCAGAGCCCATAGCAACCAATCGGAGCCCGCGGCAACCAATCGGAGCCCGCGGCAACCAGTCGGAGCCCGCGGCAACCAGTCGGAGCCCGCAGCAACCAGTCGGAGCCCGCAGCAGCCAGTCGGAGCCCGCAGCAGCCAATCGGGGCCCACAGCGACCAATTGGGGCCCACTGCGACCCATTGGGGCCCACAGCGACCAATGGGGGCCCACAGCGACCAATTGGGGCCCACAGCGACTACTCGGGGCCCACAGCGACCAATGGGGGCCCACAGCAACCAATCAGAGCTACACTTACATTTCTTATAGTGCTTTGGAAAAATGAAAGCTGAGCTGTGATTGGTTGCTATGGATAACAAGGACAGTCCTACTGCTAGACCGTTTTAATACATAAGGCTATGTTCACACGATGTATTGCGGCACGTACAGTACGCGCCGCAATACATCGTTTGCTTCGGGAGCGCGTACTCCCGAAGCACGGGGGGCCTGCAGCCCGCCGGCGCCATTGACATGTCACTTATCTCCCCGCGTGTTCAATTGTATTGTATGAGCAGGGAGAGGAGGCGTAATCCATAGTTCTCTGTGAGAACTATGATTTACCGTAATTTTGGCGCGCATCTCACCCGTATTAGAGCGCCGGAATTACGGCGTGTGAACATACACTAAGGGCCAATTTGTTAAAGAGGTTAAGCCACTAGGGCTTGCACTTTTACAGTTCTCCCGGTCTTCCTGCAGTATTTCCTAATATAGCCAAGTGAGTGTGCTCGGCTATAGACCTGAATGGGGGGAGAACTGCCCAAGTGCAACCATGTCTCGTTCTCTGAGGACGGCTCATGGCGAGCTACAAGCCGACCTAGAAAGAGATTTTGCAAAATGGCAAAACCCCTCTTGTTTTCTGTCCCTTTCTCGTATGCTCTGAGCATTTGCATTTTCTCACGATCTCAGCTTGCTGTCAGTGAATGTCCCCCCCTGATCCTGTCACAGGCTTACCCCTTACTATGTGGAGTGGTCTATGTCAGCCGTGTGAGCAGGACTGGGTCAGGACCGTAATGTGGACGGTGTCCCTCTCCTTGACGTAGCCAGACGCTGCTGTTATGGGTCATGTACATTACCCCCGGCATCCACAGTGTGATCTTATTCTTCATATCCCTGTCGTGTTACTCTCAGGATGGAGGAGCAGAAGCAGGCGGCCAAGAAGGAGCAGCGCTCTCCAGCCGAGGATCCCTACGCCGGATCTACAGACGAGAACACGGATGTGGAGGAAGAGCCGGAGGTCGACCTGCCCATCCCTGAGCTTCCAGGTGGGTGAGACCTGCGGGCAGAGCATCTGTTATATCAGTGTAGAAGGTTCTGCCAGTGCTGCCGCTAAAGAGGGACTTCACACCGCCATCTCTCCTCAGCCTGACCAGTGTCCCAGTGTTCATGCTAAAACTTTTTCTTCGAAAGGACACTACCATCAACATTTTTCTTTTCACACATTGATAAGCAATTTGGTGGGGGTTTTTTTGGTTCCTTTCAAAGAATTTTTTTTAAAAGTTCCCCTATGTACGTTGCTGTCTCTGACCTCCCTTCTCTGAGCTCTGATGGAACGGCAGTGAGAGGACTGCTCGATGGTTCTTCTCTGTGGTTGGCCTTGGTCTGAGAAGTGTAAGGCCGTGTTCACACGGCTTATTCACGCTGTATTTGCGAGCCGGATTGCGCTCGCAAATCCGGCGTGAATAAGGTGCGGGGGCGGGGCAGAGGCGCTGCCCACCGGCCCCATAGACTTTCATTATCCACGGCGCGTATTGCGCCTGGATAATGTGCATGTCACTTTCTCCCCGCCCGGCGGATTCGCCGAGCGGGGAGGAGCGACGGAATCCGCCGGATTGGCGCCGTATTGAAGCGCATATCTGGCGCGGAGTACGGCGCCAATCCGTCGGCAAATAAGCCGTGTGAACGGGGCCTAAGGGTACGTTCACATGATGCACTGCGGCGCGTATAGTACGCACCGCAGCACATAGCGTCTTTCGGGAGCTCGCGCTAATACGCACGTCCTCCCGCCGGCCCCATTGACATTCATTATTCGCGGCAAATATGCGCCACGAGTAATGAATGTCGATGTTTCATCAGCAATTACCTGAAAAGTGTGAAGAACCCCTTCTCGTTTCCCAATGCAGAAAAAGATCACCCCATTTTCCTTTCATGTATTGCTTTTGGTCTAGTATAATCTTGTCCCATCCCCGTGGAGGGAGCAATAGGACGATCATTGTCATTACCTACTATTTGTAATGAGACTAAAGAGAGCAAGGGTGTCGGTCTCACAGGCCAAATCTGGCCCGTAATGTAATTCTATTCGGCCTGTGAGTAAGGCTATGTTCACACGGGGTAATTTCAGCGCGCACTTCGCTGCGTATTTGCGCTCTAATACGGGCGAGATGGGCGCCGAAATTACAGTAATCCATAGTTCTCATAGAGAACGAGTAATGAATGTCAGTGGGGCCGCACCCCCCACCCTCCCCCCTTCGCTGCGGGAGCATGCTCGTATGAGCACGAGCTCCCGAAAGACACAATGTACCGCAGTGCGTACTGTACGTGCTGCAGTACATCGTGTGAACATAGCCTAACAGACAAGCAGTGTACAGAGGAGAAGAGGTGTTGTCATTACACTGCTCTCACTCCACCCTGCATAGAGCAGAGAAGGAGCCACGTGGCAGGAGAAACAACTGAGACAGCAAAACGACTGGTAAGAGGAGCTCACAGGGAGACCCGAGGATCCGCAGCTTCAACACTCACCCCTCCAGCTCCTCCTCAGCCCCAGCATCTCTGCAGGCAGCAGGGTACTCCAAACAGAGAAGCACTGTGCTTATCAATAGCATGGCTGGCCAGAGACTTTTTCCAAGTTTTTAATTTTAATTCACTGTGAATTTGAGTTTAACACCCCTGACGTAGAGATGAGCAGCAGCTGAAGTAAAGTGAGACTAGTCTGCCCGGCCATTCAGAAGTTTTAGCTCACAGCTCGAAAAGGACAAGATTTTATTGAATAGGGCTGCCGAAATAAAATAAAAAAATAGCAAGAAATTTAATTAAAAAAAAGTTTTTCAGGAATATTGGTGTTAACAAAAGTGCTCCTTTTGGATGGCAGGGGTGCGCTGCCCGGCCTTGTCAGATCACTGTGCGGGTTGTACATGTATACATTGCATGGTCTTTATAACCAGATATTTTTGTTCATCTACAGATTTATTCAACGGCAAACACTTCTTCTTGTACGGGGAGTTTCCTGCTGCTGAACGCCGGCTGCTGACGCGATACATCACCGCTTTTAACGGGTAGGTTCTGATTGCTGTGCTAATGGACGTTTATGGGGCCACCAGCAGGGCAGTACTGCTGGCAGGGGCCCGGATCAAACTTTAACAAAAAGGGGCCCACTAATATGGTGCAAGATAGGAACCATCAGTGGGGAGGGTGGGAGATCTGGTGCTTTGGCTGCAGGGGGCGCTGAAATTACCTATGGCAGCCCTCAACGCTTCTGCCTTCCAGCTCCATAGCATTCGTATGTACCTTAATGGGGCGGCGTGAGGAGCTGCTGCTATCGGGTATGTTTTTGGCGACAGGTAAAGACATCCGCTCGCCTCCTCTCCACTACAGATGGCTGATAACAGGAAGCAATAGCACTGGCATTTAACTACAAATCAGACGGAGACGAGATCACAGTCGATGTCTAAGGGAGTTCCTTGTACAAAAATACCATAAATGTCTAAAGCCCTGTTCACACTTAAATTTTGCATGGCATATCTTCTTCTTTTTTTTTTTTTTTTTTTTTTTCCTTTTTTTTTTTTAAGGGCAGCTACATGCATTTTTTTTCAAGCAGTATTAGTGATCTTTAAAAAAAAACAATTGTTTGCATTCGTACCTTTTTTATGCCTTTTTGGTTCAGTTTTGTGTGTATTTATACATGCAAAAGCGTATATTAGCATGTAGAACGAATATGTGTTTGCAGAAACGAGAGACACCGGCCTAAATGTATTAAAGGTTTGTCATTGTAAAAAAGAAAAAAAATGCTTCTGGAACTTTAAAGCGGTTGTCTCACCATGCGGTTTCACAGAGCCACGGGCAGCTTCAGACTCGCACTTCCTGGTCAGGCTGTTGGGCGGGTCTATAGCAGTGATTGACATATCGGCTCTGCAGTTCCTAGTTATTATGTTACAGTAACATGAGGAATAGAGGTTTATGATCTGTAGTGCACAAGGCTATAGAGCGCTAAAGGGTTAAAGCTTGTCATTAACTTAGGTAACTTGTGCTAGAGGTAAGACTCAGCAGGCAGTGACTCGCCATGGTTAGACAGCAGCTTGGAGGAGAGTAAGAGCTGAGAGACATGGTCAGTAACCGGTAGAGGCTTGTGTACACTAGCAGTAGATCTCGTTTATCTACTGAACTAAGCGCAATCAACACAGCAATGTATTTGGAAATAGTCTTCAGTTAGCTTTTCCTGCGGGTTAAAAGCCAATCATTGTGGTGCGAAAACCCCTTAAAGAAAAGCCAAGAACACGAATCCCTGCGTCTCCCTGGTCTTTAGTTTACATTCTGCCACATCCAAACGGGCAGGTCACACGTCTCTCAGTTACATCACTACTTAAAGCTGTTGCCTTCCGAATGGTGATGGAGGCGCATGATCCGTGGCTGCGGTGGTGACATGGACATCTGGAAGAGACACGGCGCTGAAACCGAGGACCGGAGTGAGGGCTGTACAGTCTTTTCTTGTTTAATGGGGCTGCAGGACCAAAATCTATTTTTTAGGACATGGACAACACCTTTAAAGTGTGCCTGGGAGAGGGGATGGGGCGCTCATGTTCCACCAGATGAGGTAGCAGATTGCAGCATCAGATGATGAATGGAGAGGGAGCTGGGAGGGCATCCCAAACGTTGTGCCACTATGTCCTGGACTTGTATATCTGAGACCTTATGTATGAAAACTGTCTGTAAGAGTGCCCTTGTTGCCCATAGCAATCAATAAGAGCCCATAACAACCAATCAAATTTCATAGAAACCATAGCAACCAGAGATAGTAGCAACCAATCAGAGCTCAGCTCTTATTTTTCCAGAGCAATATATGAAACGAAAGATAGGCTCTGCTTGGTTGCTATGGGTTCTGGTTGGTTGCTATGAGCTCTGGTTGCTATGGGCTTTGCTTGGTTGCTATGGGTTCTGATTGCTTGCTATGAGCTCTGGTTGCTATGGGCAACAAGGACAGTCTTCCTTTTTGACAGTTTTCATACATAAGGAGCATCATGTCTGTTTCTCTGCAGGGAGCTGGAAGAATACATGAATGAAAACGTTCAGTATGTGATCACCGCGCAGGACTGGGACGACAGCTTCGAGGAGGTGAGCGCTGCGCGCGGCGGGTGGTGGTGGTGGTGGTGGTGGTGGTGGTGATGATGATGAAGGGCGGGTGGTGGTGCTGATGATGATGATGATGGGTGGGTGATGATGATGGGCGGGTGGTGGTGGTGGTGATGATGATGATGGGCGGGTGGTGGTGGTGATGATGATGATGATGATGGGCGGGTGGTGGTGGTGATGATGATGATGATGATGGGCGGGTGGTGGTGGTGGTGATGATGATGATGGGCGGGTGGTGGTGGTGATGATGATGATGGGCGGGTGGTGGTGGTGGTGATGGGCGGGTGGTGGTGGTGATGATGATGATGGGCGGGTGGTGGTGGTGATGATGATGATGGGCGGGTGGTGGTGGTGATGATGATGATGGGCGGGTGGTGGTGGTGATGATGATGGGCGGGTGGTGGTGGTGGTGGTGATGATGATGGGCGGGTGATGATGATGATGATGATGGGCGGGTGGTGGTGGTGATGATGATGATGGTGGGCGGGTGGTGGTGGTGATGGGCGGGTGGTGGTGATGATGGGCGGGTGGTGGTGGTGGTGGTGGTGATGATGATGAGGGTGGTGGTGGTGGTGGTGGTGGTGGGGGTGTGGGGGGGGTGGTGGTGGTGATGGTGGGGGGGGGGTGGTGATGGGCGGGTGGTGGTGGTGGTGGTGATGATGATGGGCGGGTGGTGGTGGTGGTGGTGATGGGCGGGTGGTGGTGGTGGTGGGGGTGTTGGGCGGGGGGTGGTGGTGGTGAGGAGCAGGGGAAAGGGGCGGGTGGGGGATTTTTTGAAGGGCGGGTGGTGGTGGTGAAGGGCGGGGGGGGGGTGGTGGGGGCGGGGGGGTGGTGGTGGTGAAGGGCGGGTGGTGGTGGTGATGGGCGGGTGGTGGTGGGGGGTGGGGGGGGGGTTGGTGGGTGGGATAAAGAAGGGGGGGTGGTGGTGGTGGTGGGATGATTAAGGGGCCCGGGTGGTGGTGGTGGTGGGGGTTTATGAAAAAGGCGGGGGTGGTTGGTGGTGGTGATAAATGAAGGGGGGGGGTGGGGGTTTTGGTGATGTTTAAAAGGGCGGGGGGTTGGGGGCTGGTGATGATAAAGGGCGGGTGGTGGTGTTTAAATGATGATGGGCGGGGTGGGGGGTGGTGGGGGTGGTGAGGAAAATGGGGGTGTGGTGGGGATGATGTGGGGCGGGTGGGGGTGATAAAGAAGGGGGGGGTGATGTGATAAAGGGGCGGGTGGTGGTGGTGGTGATGATGAAGGGCGGGTGGTGGTGGTGGTGGTGATGATGAAGGGCGGGTGATGATGAAAAAGGGGCGGGGGGTGGGGGTTTATGGGGGGGGGTGGTGGGGTTTGATGATGATGAAGGGCGGTGGTGGTGGGGGGATGATGATGATGATGGTTCCTTTCCGGGTTTGTTTTGATCCCCTTGGCCTCTCTTTCCCCCCCCCCAGGCTCTCAATGATAACGGCAGCCTGCATTTCGTCCGTCCGCGCTGGATCTACAACTGCAACGAGAAGCAGAAGTGCATCCCTCACCAGCCGTACGTGGTGGTGCCGCTGGCGTAGCTCACCCCCAAGGTCTCTCCCAAAAATGGGGGGCCGATGAAAACTCGTGGATTTATATCCATAGATCATTTTTTTGGAAAGGGGGGTTTGCTGACCCAGTATCAAAAACACGGCAGGGCCTGAAACCCCGGGATACGGAGCGCAGTGCCCCCCCGGCCGACGGGTTTGTTTGGCGGCCATTTTTGCTATGACCCTGGGGTTTTAAACTGGGAAGGGGTTTTAAAATTTTTTTTTTAAAAAAAAGGCCCGGGATGGGGGCAGTTTTTCCCCCTTTTTATTTTGGGAGGTTTCTTGCGGGACTTTGGTCTCTTTTGGGGTCATTATATTATTTTTTAAAAATTTTTGTACATGGGGGGAACGGGCGCATTTTTGGTATATAATTAGTTCCCCTTTAAAGAGCGCGGGACTGAGCCCCCCCAGCAGTAGGGTAGCCCCGGGGGGGCGAGATTTGACCCCCAACAGAAAAGGGCGACCTTCAGGTGTGTTCACACTGCGCAGCGACGTGGATAAAAACTGCATCAAAACGGCATTTGCTGCGGTGAGGCTTCGTTTTTTCCGGAGGTTCTAAAAAACACGTGCCCCAAACCGGACGGACCCAAATTGGGGATTACAATGGGGGCCTCTTTTTGGGTCCCTTCAACAGTGCGTTTTTCCAGGAAAGGACGGGCATTTAATGCCGTACATTGCTGCCCCAAAAAAGCCCCCGTTGAAAGCCCCCCTAAGGAGAAAAAAAAAGGCGCAGCTTGCTGCCTAATTTCTTCGAAATTTCCCCGGGGGGAAACCTGAAAACACCTATGTGACCCGGGGGCCTAAATGCATTTTTTTACAGGGAAACACTTATTGAAACATTTTCATCGAAAAAGACTTTAAATTAAAGGGCTGTTCCCATCTCTCCTTGTGATTTCATATCGATGGGACAGGACATCACAGTCTAATAGGTGCGGGTCCCACTACTGGAGCCCCGAAAGTGTCAGATCAGAATTGAAATTGTCACGTTTACACAGCAATCTCCATTCTGTTCTATGGGAGTTCTGAGGCCCACCAAAAACATTCGGCTCCCCTGTACTGGGAACTCCCATAAACAGGATGGGAACACAGCGCTCCCCTGTACGGCAACTCCCATAGAAAAAAAAAGGAGAACACACCCGTTCCCCTGTACGGGGAACCCTCCCATAGAACAAAAAGGGGGAACACAGCGCCCCCCTACGGGGGAAACCCTCCCCCATAGAACAGAAAAGGGGGAACACAGTGTCCCCTGTATTTTGGAACTCCCATAAACAGAATGGAGAACACAGCGCTCTCCTGTATGGGAAGGGCCATAGAAAAAAGAATGGAGAACCCCAGCCTTTTCCCCTGTACGGGGAACTCCCATAGAACAAAAATAGGGGGAACAAGTGCCCCCCTGGGGGGAAAACTCCCATAGAACAAATGGAGAACACAGCGCTCCCCTGAAATGGGAACGGCCATAGAACAATGTAGAAAAACAGCGCCCCCCTGAAACTGCAAACCCCCCCAATAGAAACGGGAATGGAGAGAACACAGCCCCCCCTGTACGGGGAAAACTGCCATGGGAGCAGGAGGGAAAGAACCCGCGCTCCCCTGTCCGGGAACTCCCAAAGAACAAAATGAGAACCCAGTGTTCCCCTGTGGGGGAAACCCCCTTTAAAACAAAAAATGGAGAACATAGCGCCCCAAATGTGTTGGGAACTCCCATAAAAACAAATGGAGAGAACACAGCACTCCCTTTTACTGGGAACTCCCAAAATGGGCGGGGAGGGGAAAACCCACAGGGGCTCCCTGTACGGGGAACCCCCTAGAAAAAGAATGGAGAACCCCAGCGTTTCCCCTGTAGGGAACTCCCATAGAACAGAATGGAAAAACACAGCCCCCCCCTCTACGGGGAACTCCCAAAACAGAATAGAGGGAACCAGTCTCCCCTGTACGGGGGAAACCCCATAGAACAGAAGGGGAAAAAACACAGCGCTCCCCTGTAGGGGAAACCGGCCAAAGAACAGAAGGGGAAAAACAAACCCGCTCCCCTGTACGGGGAACGGCCAAAGACAGAATGGAGAACACAGCGCCCCCCCGAAAGGGGAACCCCCAAAAACAGAATGGAGAAACCAGGGGCTCCCCTGTACGGGGAAAACTCCCATAGAACAAAAATGGAGAAACAGCGCTCCCCCTGTACGGGGAAACCCCATAGAACAGAATGGAAAAACACAGCGCTTCCCCTCTACGGGGGAACCCCCATGAACGAATAGGGGGAAACACAGTGCTCCCCTGTACGGGGAACCCCCATAGAACAAAGGGAAAAACACAGCGCCCCTTCCTTTGTACGGGGAACGGCCATAGAACAGAAGGGGAAAACACAGCGCTCCCCCTGTCCTGGGAACTCCCAAAGCAGAAGGGAGAAACACAGGCTCCCCTGTACGGGGAACCCCCATAAACAAAAATGGAAACACAGCGCTCCACGGTACTGGGAACCCCCTTAAACAGAATGGAGAAACAGCGCTCCCCTGAAACTGGGAACTCCCATAGAACAGAAGGGGAAAACACAGGGGCCCCCTCAACTGGAACTCCCATAGAAAGAATGGGGAGGGAAAACACAGCGCCCCCCCTGTACGGGGAATGCCATAGAACAGAATGGAGAGAACACAGCGCTCTCCGTACGGGGGGGGAAAACCGGCCATAGAACAAAAATGTAGAAAACCAGCCCTTCCCTTTTCGCGAACTCCCTTTAAACAGAATGGAGAAACCCACAGCATTTTCCCGTACGGGGAACTCCCTTTAGAGCAGGTTTGGAGAACACATGGGCTCCCCTGTCCCGGGAACTCCCATAGAACAAAATTAGAGGAAAACAGGCCCCCTGCGGGGAAATCCATAAAACCCAGAATGGAAAACAGCGCCCCCTTGCGGGGAAACTCCATAGAACAGAATGGAGACACAGTGCCCCCTGTACGGGGAAAACCCCCATAGAACAAATGGAGAGGGGTGTACAAGTGTGATAGCCTCTCAATTCTGAGCTGATTTTTTCGGGGGGTTAAAAAATGCCCTGTGTAAAATTTCCCCCTCCTGCTTTCTTCCGCTGGGGTCCGCCCTGTGTGAATTCATCCTCCTGCTTTCCTCTGCTGGGGTCCGCCCTGTGTGAATGCGCCCTCCTACTTTCCTCTGCTGGGGTCCGCCCTGTGTGAATTCGCCCTCCTGCATTCCTCTGCTGGGGTCCGCCCTGTGTGAATGCGCCCTCCTGCTGTCGTCTGCAGGGGTCCGCCCTGTGTGAATTCACCCTCCAGCTTTTTTCGCTGGGGTCCGCCCTGTGGAATTCCCCCTCCTGTTTTCCCTTTCTGCGGGTTGCCCTGTGTGAATTCGCCCTCCTGCTTTCTTCTGCAGGGGTCCGCCCTGTGTGAATTCACCCTCCTGCTTTCCTCTGCTGGGGTCCGCGCTGTGTGAATGCGCCCTCCTGCTTTCCTCTGCAGCGGTCCTCACCACCTGCTATGGAGCCTCACACATCCACCACACGGCTCTCTGCTGTATAGATTGCTCATTGTAAAGTCAGTCATGAGCTGGGCGCTTTGGGAGAACAATCCTGGTAAGGGCTATAGCACCAACTCTCACATTGCTCGAATGCGTCTAATGAAGTGACCCAATATTCAACCAAGAGTCTCTGCTTTTTTTATTAGATGCATTAAATCAAAAAACAAAAACTTTTTGAAAGATGAACATTTCAGTTAAAGGGCTGTTCCCACCTCAGACATTTATGGCCTATTGTTGGGATATGTTGTAGATGTCTGATGGCTATTCCCCCACAGACCCTAAAAGTCTCCATGCAGAACAAAGAGTAGGTGACACGTGCGTGCTGCTCTCCATTCTGTTCTATGGAGGTTCCAAGTACAGCCAAGTAGTATTCAGAATAGAATGAACAGTAGAGAACACTTGCATGATGCTCTCCATTCTGTTCTATGGAGTTCCAAGTACAGTCAAGTAGTATTCAGAATAGAAGACAGTAGTAAACTTGCGGAGCCTCCATTTTCTATGGAGGTTCCAAGTACAGCCAAGTAGTATTCAGAATAGAATGAACAGTAGAGAACACTTGCATGATGCTCTCCATTCTGTTCTATGGAGGTTCCAAGTACAGCCAAGTAGTATTCAGAATAGAATGAACAGTAGAGAACACTTGCGTGATGCTCTCCATTCTGTTCTATGGAGGTTCCAAGTACAGCCAAGTAGTATTCAGAAAAGAATGAACAGTAGATAACACTTGCGTGATGCTCTCCATTCTGTTCTATGGAGGTTCCAAGTACAGCCAAGTAGTATTCAGAATAGAATGAACAGTAGAGAACACTTGCGTGGTGCTCTCCATTCTGTTCTATGGAGGTTCCAAGTACAGTTATGGGGTATTCAGATCGGAATGAACAGTATTACACACGTACGACCTTCTCTCCATTCTGCACAGAGACTTTCGGGTGCCCAATTTCCAGATAGGGGGAAGCAGCACCTATCGGACAATTATGGTGTCTGCGAACGGTATTGGTCCAACGTGTCTTGAGAACGGGTCCCTAAAAGGCTCCATTTAGAACAGAGAGTAGGTTGCACTACCGCACGACTATTCATTTCAATGGAAGTTCCGCCTACAGCTGAGCAGAACTGCCATAGAACAGGTTGAAAAGAATCGCGCAGGTATGAGCTGCTTTCCGTGTCAGGTGCCCGTTCTCCACATCTGTGGTGCCCGCACCTATCAGACATGTATGATGCATCTTCACAATAGGCCATAAATGTCTGAGATGGGAACGTCCCTTTAAGTCAGGGTTTCTGTCGTCCCCTGAGGTTTGTGCGTGATGTTGTCTCTTCTCGTTTTCTTTGTATTGAGACTAAATTGTAGTAAATATAATATTTTTTAATCTAAAATAAGTCGCTGTGTTCAGAACATTCTTTCTTCTGTTCGTTGCCTTTTCAGAACAATGGACGATCTTATACAGACGGAGACAAAACACAAAATAAAATAAGTTTGTTTTTAATTCACTTAAATCTCTCCTGTGTTCCAAATTCAAGCTGAAGGGGTTTTCTCACTACAATAATTAGCTTTCAGCATGTAGGGGAAGGTAAATGAAGACTTTCACCAAATACATTGCTCTTTTGATATTGTCCTGGTCAGGAGGTAAGAGAGATTTTATCTGCTCTGCGAACACACAGGTTTCTCTAGGTTGTATTTGCCTTCCTGACTAAACAGAGCAGGGAGTGACATCAGCATGGTCGGAAGGAGCATAGACTTGATCTCTAAGGGTATGTTCACGCAACATATTTGTGGGACGTAATTGCACTATAATGCGCCCAAAGCACGCCCCGCAAATAGGCTAAACTCATAGCAATCGGTGGATAAGGATAAACCAGCGTACTCCGGGGAAAATCGAGAGTAAATTGGAGGCTGAGCCGGAGTGCTGTTGAAAGTACCCATTGGGCAGCGTGTACTTTCAACAGCGTATGTATGTATTGCAGCACGTACCTGTATACACCTGCTGTTGAGAGTACGCGCTGACCAACAGGTACTTTCAACAGCACTAGGGCTCCGCCTCCAATTTACTCTTGATTTTCCCCGGCACACACAAGCAGTGACATGTAGCTTTTTTTTACAGGCACATACTGTGCGCCGGGGAATACACTTTTTTATCCTTATCCACCGAGTGCTATGTTTTTAGCATATTTGCGGGGCGTACTTTGGGCGCATTGCAGTGCAATTACATCCTGCAAATATGTCGCGTGAAAATACCCTTAGAGATCAAATCTATGCTCCTTCCGGCCATGGTGATGTCACTCCCTGCTCTCTGTCTAATCAGGACGGCAGATATGGACGGTGACCTAGAGAAACCTGTGTGCTCTCAATACGTTGTGTGAACTCAGCCTAACAAGACTAGATTGTTTACAGGCAATTCTTTTCACTCCCCGATTAATTCTTCTGCACATAAGTCTCTGTAATGTATCAGCGAGTTATACAGGAGCTAAATGTGCTGATCACTGCTACAGAACCACCCACAGCCTGACCGGGCAGTGTAAACTTGAAGCTGCCTATGACTGTGAAACAGTACGGTGTGAAAACCTCTTTAATTTGAAATCCACCTGTGTTAAGGGGAAAAAAAAAAACTTTAATTTTTTTTACTGCATGCCGGCTCTACATGCATTTTGATGCGGTTGAGAAACTATGTGTGAACGCAGCCTGACACTTCCTGGGATAAAACCTCCTGGCAATCGCTAATGCCGTATTATGTGGCTCCTATTCATATGAATGAGCGATCGATACTACATGGATGTGTAGCCAAGCTCTGATAGTAGAGCCCCGAGTGGCTCCGGTCTAGGGCCACACGCAGGTTCTCTCAGCAATGTGAGTGGGTTGTGCAGCATCATGGCCGCTCTCCCGGCTCAGTGCCCTCTAACATTCAAAGCCTTCCGGTTGCTTATTCAGCATAATCAGCATTTTAGATGTAGCCCATGGGGTAGGTTCCAGCTACTGAACTGTAGGACATTTGTGCCTCTCTACGTCCAGGCCGTATATGTGCAGTCTGCAGAGAGAGAACTTACCTTTAGTAGTGAGCAGATCGGGCTTATGTTATCTGGCTTTATCGGTCTGATTTTGTTTCCATAGAAAGTGATATTTTTTCATTACATTAAAGGGGTTGTCTTACCACGGCGTTTCACACGACCCCAGTCAGGTTCAGACTCTCCCTTTCTGGTCAGGCTGTAGGTGGTTCTATAGCAGCGATAGGCATATCAGCTCCATATTCCCAGCTCTTCTAATTGCACCGATGTGACTGTAGGAGATGTAGTCTATAGGGCACAAGGCTACAGAGCTCCAAGTAAACAATCAAAAGTAATTGTCTTTGTTTATTAGGGGGTGTTCACAGGACGTGTTGAGTCCGTTTTGGGATGCGAAATAGCAACCAAAACGCAGGTGCTTGTTTGGCTGCAGCAAGATCGCACCCTATATTTTGTTATAGGGCGTCTGCTGCGTCTTTCGGATCAAGAATTGACATGACAGTAATTGGAACGGATCCGAAAAACGCAATGTAAACACGCATCGGCAATCACTCGTAGGAACGGCGATGCGGGTTTTAGATTGAAAGCAATGTAATCACACTGCACATTGTTAGATGCAGGTTTGGGTCTGTTTAGGGTTTGAAACACGGCTCCAAACACGCATCTAAAAACATATGCAAACACGGATCCAACACGCCGGGTGAACATCCCCCTTTGAGATAACCACACTCTTATCTAAGCTGGGCCGTCCGTCCTGGTGATGTGACTCGCTGCTTTCTGTTTAATCAGGAAGGGAAAGCAGAGAAACCTGAGTGCACTCAGAGCTGATAAAATCTCTTATCTCCTTACCATGGTAAATGTCAAAAGAGGAATGTATTTGGAAAAAGTCTTAATTTAACGTTCCCGACATGTTGAAAGCTAAACTTTGTAGTGAGAAAACTCCCTTTAAGACTGCGCAGACACTTCCATCTGAGGTTCTGTCATATTCGACGAGCAGCACAGCATCCAGCACAGTCCGTCCCATGCACTGGATGGATATTAGTGTGGGACGGACCCTGCTATAAACCAGAGGAGCACGTCGGCCGCTGCAGGAGTCCACTGTGTGACGGATTCAGCTTTGCAGTGTAGTTTCCATTGATTCCTAGAGTGTGAACGGAGTCTGACTTGGAGCCATCACCGGATGGTCCTCTATGCGGTGGAAGGTGCAAGTCTTCTAAAGGGATATTACCATAAAAAAAAAAATTCATTTCACATTTTTTTTATTTATATTTTTAAAAAATTCAAGTTCCTCTATGTACATCACGTTCTGGTTTGTATGTAATATCGGAACCGAGGATTGCTTGACAGTTCTTCCAGACCAGCTATGGCCTGAGGGATGGAAGTATTATCAGCCGAACCTGATAAGTGTGGAAAAAAAAAAATCTCTCCCTGCTGCAGAAAAAGATTACCCCATTACCTTTTCATGTATTGCTCTTGTCATTGCCCTAGGGTCTCGTCTAATCTTATTTCTCCTTTTCCCAGAGAATAGAATGATTCATTATATCATTACCTACTATTTGTAATGAGGCCATAGAGAGATGAGCAGCACCAACAGTCAAGTAAGATCAGACTGCCCTGTCATGCAGGAGTTTAAACTCACAGGAAAGGACAGTATTTTATATGTAATTTTTAATTGCATAAAAAAAAGTTTTCCAGGAATATTGGTTCCAACAAAAATACTCCTTTCTTATGGACCTGTCCCTTTAAAAGGAATCTGGTGGCAAACTTTACCCTAATAAGCTCCTAACAGCACAGACTGGGTTCAGTGGATACACACTTAAAGGGGTTGTCCATTTTATTTAAAAATTAAATGCTAAGGTGCTGATCCCCTGTAAGAGAAAAGCTTATACTCTCCTCCTCCAGCCCTGGCTCTTCTCAGTCTTCTGTGTATTTTCTGTCTTCTTACGAACGGTAAGGGGTCACAGCTTTGAACGGTGATGTAAGGAAGTGGCACATGACCGATGCAGCCAATCGTCAGCGGCGTGCGACCGGTGCAGCCAATTAGGACCGTGCAGCCAATCATCAGCGGCGCGCGACCGATGCAGCCAATCATGCACCTGCAGCCTCTCGACCATCTGCTGCGCCAATCATCACGGTCGTCGCGACCGATGCAGCCGCCAATCATCAGCGGCGCGCGACCGATGCAGCCGCCAATCATCAGCGGCGCGCGACGAGCACCATTCTAGGACGGTGCAGCCAATTATCCACGACTGACAATCAGACGGTGCAGCCAATCATCAGCCAATCATGACCGGTGCAGCCAATCATGACCGGTGCAGCCGATCATGACCGGTGCAGCCGATCATGACCGGTGCAGCCGATCATCAGCGACACATGACTGCTGCAGCCAATCATGACCAATGCAGCCAATTAGGACCGGTGCAGCCAATCATGACGGCGCCGCAGACACCGGTGCAGCCAATCAGCACATCCGGCAAGAATCATCAGCGGCACATGACTGCTGCAGCCAATCATGACCGGTGCAGGCAATTATCAGCAACACATGACCGGTGCAGCCAATCATGACAGGTGCAGCCAATCATCAGCGACACATGACCGGTGCAGCCAATCATGACCGGTGCAGCCAATTATCAGCGACACATGACCGGTGCAGCCAATCATCAGCGACACATGACTGGTGCAGCTAATCATCAGCGGCGCGCGACGGTGCAGCCAATCATCAGCGGCACATGACTGCTGCAGCCAACAGGACCGGTGCAGCCAATATAAACGGTGCACAATTATCGCACCATGGACCGGTGCAGCCAATCAGACCAGTGCAGCCAATATCAGCGAACATGACTGACCGGTGCAGCCAATCATGACCGGTGCAGCCAATCATCAGCGACACATGACCGGTGCAGCCAATCATGACCGGTGCAGCCAATCATCAGCGACACATGACTGCTGCAGCCAATCATGACCGGTGCAGCCAATCATCAGCGACACATGACTGCTGCAGCCAATCATCAGCGACACATGACTGCTGCTGCCTATCTTCCGCGTCACATGAGTGCTGCAGCGAATCATGACCACTGCAGCCAATTAGGACCGGTGCAGCCAATCATGACCGGTGCAGCCAATCATGACCGGCGCGCGACCGATGCAGTCAATCATCAGCAGCACATGACTGCTGCAGCCAATTAGGACCGGTGCAGCCAATTATCAGCGACACATGACCGGTGCAGCCAATCATCAGCCAATCATGACCGGTGCAGCCAATCATGACCGGAGCAGCCAATCATCAGCGACACAGGACCGGTGCAGCCAATTATCAGCGACACATGACCGGTGCAGCCAATCATGACCGGTGCAGCCAATCATCAGCGACACATGACCGGTGCAGCCAATCATGACCGGCGCGCGACTGGTGCAGTCAATCATGACCAATGCAACCAATTAGGACCGGTGCAGCCAATCATCAGCGACACATGACCGGTGCAGCCAATCATGACCGGCGCGCGACTGGTGCAGCCAATCATCAGCGGCACATGACTGCTGCAGCCAATCAGGACCGGTGCAGCCAATTAGGACCGGTGCAGGCAATTATCAGCGACTCATGACCGGTTCAGCCAATCAACAGCGACTGAGGACCGGTGCAGCCAATCATCAGCGACACATGACCGTTGCAGCCAATCATCAGCGACACATGACCGGTGCAGCCAATCATGACCGGTGCAGCCAATCATCAGCGACACATGACTGCTGCAGCCAATCATGACCAATGCAACCAATAAGGACCGGTGCAGCCAATCATCAGCGACACATGACTGCTGCAGCCAATCATGACCAATGCAGCCAATTAGGACCGGTGCAGCCAATCATCAGCGGCCCGTGACCGGTGCAGCCAATCATAACCGGCGCGCGACCGGTGCAGCCAATCATCAGCGGCCCGTGACCGGTGCAGCCAATCATCAGCGGCCCGTGACCGGTGCAGCCAACCACCAGTGGTATCCTGTTTGGAAGGAGACAGGAAGCAAGCAGAAGACTGGGGAGAGCCAATGGATTGGTGAAGGAAGGGGAGTATAGGGTTTTGTTTTAATCATTTTGGGCTGCAGGACCCTTTAAATCAACTAATCAACCCCTTTTACCCTCCCTATGTTTGCTATCAGGGCGGGGTGAAGGGTAGGCGACCGCCTAGGGCGCCACTTCCTCTCAAGACAAGTAAGGGGTGCAAGGAGGCATGGATGGGGCTGAATTTTCCCATATGGAGGGCGCTATGTCCTTTACTTGCCTAAAGCTCCACCGTACCTTGTCCCAGTCCTGTTTGCTATGATAATCCGAGCCTAAGACAATGTTCTGTTCCATCACGCACCATCTGCTGATGAAGAACTGGTGCCAAGAGGTGTTCATTCTTTACCCTTCCCGATATCCGCTGGAACGGTCATCAGACGATGCAGGAGACATCGGTTAAGTGTGAAGGCGAGAGATGTGGGAAGGGCTATAGCTACTAATCCAGGACACTTCACAGATCAAAGAACACCTGGTGGACACTTGAAGGGGTCTCCTCACTTCATTTATTAGTTTAAACATGTAGACAAAGGTAAATAGAGACTTACCAAATACATCGCTGTTCTGATTTTACTTCTTTTCAGAGTCACAGCAGTTCTTATCTACTGCTTGTATATACAAGCTTGCCTAGGTAACAGGAGCATCTCTCTCTATAGCAGTAGCCGGAATGGTGACGTCACTCCCTGCTGTGTATTATCAGCAGCACGGGAGCTTGCTAATCTTCTTACTGACAAACTTGAACCCTTTAGAGCCCTGTAGCCTTCTGCCCTGCTGTTTTAAGTTCTTCTATTACCAATATCCCTCTAAAGGCTCAGCATGGCACAGCAAAGCTGAAATTGCTGTAGAACTGCCTACTGCCTGAACAGGAAGTGGGAGGCTGAAGCTCTAGAACCACCCACAGCCTGGACAGGAAGTTGGAGCCCAAGCCGTAGAACCGCTCACCACCCAAACAGGAAGTGAGAAGCTGAAGCTGTAAAACTGCTCACAGCCTGAACAGGAAGCTGGATCCTGAAGTTGAAGAACCACCCACAGCCTGAACAGGAAGTGTGAGGCTGATGCTGTAAAACCCCCTGAACAGGAACTGGGAGGCTGAAGTTGTAGAACCACCCACAGCCTGAACAGGAAGTTGGAGCATGAAGCTGTAGAACCGCCGACAGCCTGAACAGGAAGAGGGAGCCCGAAGCTGTAGAACTGCTCACCGCCCAAACAGGAAGTGCAAGTCTGAAGCTGTAGAACCACCCACAGTCTAAATGGAAAGTTGGAGCTTGAAGCTGGCTGTGAAGAGTAGACTGTGTGAAACACCTTGGTGTGAATATCCCTTTAAAAGGGCTTTTCTTTTTATATCTAAAAAGAAAAAGCATAGTGTTGCGATTCCGGTATGGCCGAATTTTGCCAGATCATCATCATCTTCACATCCGACAACCGATCATCATCCTCCCAGACCGGCAAAACGGTGTATTATTCATCAGATCCAAACCCGAAGCGCAACCCTACCCATGATCTACGGCAGGGGTCTGCAACGTCGGCTCTCCAGCTGTTGGCAACTACATCTCCCATCATGCCCACTGATATAGATAATATAAATGCATGATGGGAGTTGTAGTTTCCCAACAGCTGGAGAGCCGACGTTGCAGAACCCCTTGATCTACAGGGTGGAATTTGCCACCAGTTTCACTTTAAGTCCCATCCGCCTACAATGACTTTGACCTCCCCATGTTCCATGACTAAAGTCTGGTTGTAGCTCCAAACCTAAGAGACCATCTTCTCAAATACTTTGGTGGAAGGCGTAAAATAGATCAACCCTCGGCTGATGGGTGCTGCTGCCACCTACATCTAACCACCAGTCCCTGCCGAATGGACACCGGCACGTCCCAGCTAAATGCAACCGTCTTCGTGAAGCGAATGCTGCAATGAATCGAGGTCAAGCGTCGACTTATCCAAACTTTTTTCTTTTTATTCTCTTTTGCTAATGCATTGTTAGTAATACCACATGGAGAATTCATCTAACAGGAGCAACTACAGAAGGCTTCATTACAAAAGAGCCTGGTGAAGTGTTACAGCAGAGAGTACATTTGGAAGGTTGCTTGAGCGAAACAGAACTTTTACAAGATTTATAGTCCATTGGTTGGCAAGTGTCCTCCACCCCTGACGAACCACGGGGTTTCCTATCCACTTTTGGACTACCAATTGCATCGTCCCCTGTGCCGAAGCTTCCCTTTGGTTGGGTAAGTACAGGTGGTGAAGCTCTAGCTCGGAGGGTCGCTTCAACACCCTTTTGGCTGTGGAGTCTCTACCCCAATTGACTTTCTATAGAGGACTGTCAAGTTTTCTCATCAAGGACTTTTCAAAAAAGGTTGTAACCAAAGAAGGTTCTAGAGTCAACAGCAAACATGGCGTCGGAGTTGTGACCCTCACTCCGATCCATCTCCTGTTCCTAGGCCGGGTCACTCTCCTTGTGGGCGAAGGAGATTCCTAATGTCCATCAGTCCACGCTATGAATGCTTCTCCATCATGTTGGGCTTTCAGGGCGCAAAGTCTTCAAGTGACCCAACCGTGGTGTCTAGCGTAGAAGGAAGGTTGGTTCTTGCAAACAGATCGAGTGAGGTAAAACGAGAAGAAACCGCCCCACTCTGCACAATCAAAACCTCATGAATCCGTGGAAGACAAAGTAGGTTCTCGAAAAAGGAAAGAACAATCACCAATGGGTAAATACGCACAACTGAGAGGATACATACGTTAGTATTGAGGTGGAGAAGGGTTTCTACAACATCTAATTATTGCAAAATACAGACGGACACTGCACTGTTCACCCTGAGGACAGAGGTTCTGCAAAACTGTGAGCGCCCCCCTTGTGTTTGCAAGTGCTCAATGACGTTCCTTCTGTGCTAACGTCCTTGCGGTAAAGAGTAGATGCCCATTTGTTGATTTTTGTCTGTACCCATTGAAAAATGATAGCATGCCCCATCATAGTCTCTCTCCTACTGACCGGAGAACTGCATGCAGGCCATACCCCGAAGCCGTCGCTGGAGGAGTCTGTGGCACGAGGCGGTTGGCGGGTTAGTAAGACAGATAATTCGGCTTCATAGTTCCGTAACATTTGCTTAAGAGAAGGTTAATGGTAATTGTCATCCTGTACAGATGGAGACCATGGATGGTGGTGGCCGTACACCTAGTGACCTCTAGCCAACCTATAGACCGGGGGTCGTCAACCTGTGGCTCTCCAGTGGGGATATGGACCTTCTCTGGAGGGCTTACAGGGTGGTGGACAGACCTAGAGCCGGGTCAAGTAGATAACTTCAGTTTTAAGGGACAGTATAAACTTGGTTTATATGTACATAGTCCAATAAATATAAAGAGAATCAACAGGATTTCACATCTCTAGACATCTGCTGCCCCTGCCTTGAAAGCTATACCCCCAGAGGCATGGGATGCTGCATTGCTCTATAGAGATACATCTACCAGAAAAGGTCCTCTTTTTTCTCATCCAAGATATTCAGGAGCTGCCCCCATTGGGATACACATAAGCTACAGACCATGGGTGGTGATGATGGGCTTACACCTAGTGGCCTCCAGCTAAGTTACAGACCATGGGTGGTGCTGGTGGGCTTACACCTAGTGGCCTCCAGCTAAGCTACAGACCATGGGTGGTGATGGTGGGCTTACACCTAGTGGCCTCCAGCTAAGCTACAGACCATGGGTGGTGATGGTGGGCTTACACCTAGTGGCCTCCAGCTAAGCTACAGACCATGGGTGGTGATGGTGGGCTTACACCTTTTGGCCTCCAGCTAAGCTACAGACCATGGGTGGTGATGGTGGGCTTACACCTACTGGCCTCCAGCTAAGCTACAGACCATGGGTGGTGATGGTGGGCTTACACCTAGTGGCCTCCAGCTAAGCTACAGACCATGGGTGGTGATGTGGGCTCACACCTAGTGGGCTCCAGCCAAGCTACAGACCATGGATGGTGATGATGGACTCGCACCTAGTGGCCTCCAGCTAAGCTACAGACCATGGGTGGTGATGGTGAGCTTACACCTAGTGGCCTCCAGCCAAGCCATAGCCCATGGATGGCAGTGGGCTTACACCTAGTGGCCTCCAGACAAGTTATAGCCCATGGATGGCAGTGGGCTTACACCTAGTGGCCTCCAGACAAGTTATAGCCCATGGATGGCAGTGGGCTTACACCTAGTGGCCTCCAGACAAGTTATAGCCCATGGATGGCAGTGGGCTTACACCTAGTGGCCTCCAGCCAACCTATGTTCTACAACCCGTGGCTGTCCATTGGGGAGATGTACCTCCTCTGGAGAGTGCTCAAGGTGGTAGAAAGACCTAAAGCTGTATCGAGTAGAAGTAGTTTTAAAGGGACAGTAAAAATTTGGTTTATATGTACCTAGTCCAATGCATACAGAGTGATAGTCAATTATGCTGACCTAAGGTTGGTCTGGGGGCTGTGGCCATCTAAAACCAGTTTTCAATGGAATATTTAGTGGTATGCTCCTGTCATGACTGCATTCATAGAGGGAAAACCCTTAAAGGACCACTCCCTTTCTCCCTTAGTTCATTAGAAATTGCTTCTATGTAAACCGTAATGCCGGTAATTTTGCTTACCTGCAGCTGAATATAGGATTTCTCACTGCTGCCACTGGCTCATGTGACCTGCAGCTGAATACAGGATTTCTCACTGCTGCCACTGGCTCATATGACCTGCAGCTGAATACAGGATTCCTCACTGCTGCCACTGGTCATGTGCCCTGCAGCTGAATACAGGATTTCTCACTGCTGCCTCTGGGTCATATGACCTGCAGCTGAATACAGGATTTCTCACTGCTGCCACTGTGTCATGGGACCTGCAGCTGAATACAAGATTTTTCACTGCTGCCACTGGGTCATATGACCTGTGGCTGAATACAGGATTTCTCACTGCTGCCACTGGGTCATGTAACCTGCAGCTGAATACAGGATTTCTCACTGCTGCCGCTGAGTCATGATAGCTGCTGAAGCACACAGCATGGTGAATCACTCTATGCATCCCTATGGGAGGTTCAAAGTCAGTCCCATAGCAATGCAGACTTCTTGTCAGCATCTGAAGCACAGTGTCTATTAACCAATCAGAATGCAGGTCATGTGACCTGAGACTGTTGCATCAGCCAGAAATCCTGTATTCAGCTGCAGGTAAGCAAAATTACTGGCACTACAGTGCACCTAGCAGCAATTTCTAATGAGAAAAATAAAACCTAGGAGTGGTCCTTTGTGCACCAATTGTCATCATTGGTCCCCAATGGAAGTGATGTCCAGTCTGTCGGCCTCAAACCTCACTCTTCTACCAAAACCTGATCCGTCATAGCTCTTTTCCTAGTGACCGTGTGAATGCTGCTTATCTTGGCTCAGGCAGTACAACAAAACAGTAATTCTGGCAATCTCCTCATTGCCTAATTCAGTTTCACAGCACACAGTAAAGTGAGACACATTTGTTACCAGCCAGTCCTATTGAGCTCGAGTGGTGAAGAATGCAATCATCAATATCTCTGCCCCTATGACACAAACCATGCTTTCATGAAAACCCCACCAGCCCCTTTGATGACCGCGTCCTTTCAGGGCTCAAGCATTGGCACGTGCATCGAACTAGGTCAGTGCTGAAAAGTGCAGGTAGTCACCGTTTCCCTGCCTGTCACAACCTGCACATTCACGGCTGAGGTCACCGAGTGTTTATTCACTTCCTAATATTTCCAGGCCACTTCCAGAGTCTTTATATAGTAACGAGTGCGAACACCGGGCAAGAAATGGGTCATTCATCTGATTAGTTTTGCAGAAGGGGATGGGAGCGACTGTGCTGTGCCGGAGCCTGAGCCACATACAGTGACGACTGACTGCCCGAGATGGTTGGAGGAAACGTGTTTTAATTACATTGTGAAACATATTTTGCACATAAACACCAAACAGATTGGTTTCATAAATTAGGAGCAGCACTGAGGCTTTAAAGCAGGCATCCTCAAACTGCGGCCCTCCAGCTGTTGGGAAACTACAACTCCCATCATGCCCACTGTTCTAGATTAAATAAATGCATGATGGGAGTAGTAGTTTCCCCAACAGCTGGAGGGCCGCAGCTTGAGGATGCCTACTTTAACTCCTCAGTGCTGCTCCTAATTTATGAAACCAATCTGCTTGGTGCATATGTGCAAAATATGTTTAACAATGTAACTAAAACCCGTCAAGGAACCTGTCACATTGAACGTGGTATCTGAGCTGCGGGCCCCATGTTGCAGAGCAGGAGCAGCCGAGCAGATTAATAGATAGTTCTGTAGGAAAAAATTCAGCAGAAATTGTAATTTATTCCTTTAAATCCCTGCTTTTTCTAGATTAAGGAGTCCAGAGGGCGGGGTTATCAGTGACTGGCAGCCTTTCAGTGTGGATACAGAAATACAGCCACTGTCAATCACTGATACAACTGCGCACTGGACTCCTTATAGTTTATTTCAGTTCCTGCATACTCACACAGGAAAAGCTGATATGACCGCCCACTGGACGCCTTATAATTTAGTTCAAATTTCTGCTTACTCTGGGTTAAGGAGTCCAGTGGGCGGTCTTTTCAGCCTTTCTTGTATGAGTGTGGATACAGAGATGTCACTCACTGATATGGACACGCACTCGAGTCCTTAGAATTTATTTCAATTTCTGCATACTCACACAGGAAAGGCTGAAGAGACCACCCACTGGCCATCTTAACCCAGAATTAGGGAAAATTTAAATAAATTACAAGGAGTCCAGTGGGCGGGTGTATCATTGACAGTGGCTGTATCTCTGTATACACACTCATACAGGAAAGGCTGAAAAGACTGCTTTTCCTGCAGGAGCGTGGATACACAGATACAGCCACTGTCAACCCCGATACAAACGCCTACTGGACTCCTTATAATTTAAGTTAAGGAGTCCAGTGCGCAGTCTTATCAGTGAGTGACAGTGATCTCAGTATACACACTTACACAGGAGAGGCTGAAAAGACCGCCTACTGGACTCCTTAGCCCAAAATTAGGAGAAATTTTAATAAATTAGTAGGAGTTCAGAGGGTGGTTGTATCTCTGACTACATACTGATACAGGAAAGGCTGATAAGACCGCCCACTGGACTCCTTAACCCAGAATTAGCAGAAATTTAAATAAAAAGAACTTCTTCTGACTCTCTCCCCACCAAACTATATATCAATCTGCTCAGCTCCTCCTTTTCTAGGACATGAGGCCCACAGATCAGATGTGCAATGTGACCCTTTCCTTTACGTATCTGTCCATGTACTAAATAAGGCTGCTCCCTTGATCCCAAAACCACATATTGTGTATAGAGGTGACTTTTTTTTTGGGATGAAGTCACAGGGTCACTATTTTGGAAAACAAAGGCCATTAGGGATAGACTATATCACTCTATAATTACCCCAGCAGGTAAGGGGTGTCCGAGCTGCCAGACAGCTGGGACGTTTCCCTTTTTCTTGGAAACTCACCAAAACTCAATGTAACTGGTAGCATTGGGGCTGATTTGGCTGATGGCCAGAGCCCGACCGCCTTAAAGTATTTTTCCAGCCTAGAGACAGTTTTATGTTTATATATAGGACTGATATAAATAAAATGTTCAGAAACTATTATAGATCCTGTGCTACAGCTTGTATTCTGCTCCCGAGCTGCACTCACTATTCTGCTGGTGCAGTCACTGCATACATACATTACTTATCCTGTACTGATCCTGAGTTACATCCTGTATTATACTCCAGAGCTGCACTCACTATTCTGCTGGTGCAGTCACTGTGTACATACATTATCCTGTACTGATCCTGAGTTACATCCTGTATTATACTCCAGAGCTGCACTCACTATTCTGCTGGTGCAGTCACTGTACATACATTACTTATCCTGTACTGATCCTGAGTTACATCCTGTATTATACTCCAAGAGCTGCACCTCACTATTCTGCTGGTGCAGTCACTGTACATACATTACTTATCCTGTACTGATCCTGAGTTATATCCTGTATTAAGTATTATAAGTAATGTATGTACAGTGACTGCACCAGCAGAATAGTGAGTGCAGTTCTGGAGTATAATACAGGATGTAACTCAGGATAAGTAATGTATGTACACAGTGACTGCACCAGCAGAATAGTGAGTGCAGCTCTGGAGTATAATACAGGATGTGACTCAGGATAAGTAATGTATGTACACAGTGACTGCACCAGCAGAATAGTGAGTGCAGCTCTGGCAGGATAAGTAATGTATGTACACAGTGACTGCACCAGCAGAATAGTGAGTGCAGCTCTGGAGTATAACACAGGATGTAACTCAGGATCAGTACAGGATAAGTAATGTATGTACACAGTGACTGCACCAGCAGAATAGTGAGTGCAGCTCTGGAGTATAATACAGGATGTAACTCAGGATCAGTACAGGGTAAGTAATGTATGTACACAGTGACTGCACCAGCAGAATAGTGAGTGCAGCTCTGGAGTATAATACAGGATGTAACTCCGTTACTGTTAGCCAATGAATAACTTTTAATAACGGAGCCATGCCAGCCCCAATTTTACCAGTCACATTAAACAACCAAGACAAAGTGCATTCTGTCTGGTCAAGGACCATGGGCACAAATCACTTTTTTACTCCATCTTACTGGTATAATAAATGCAAAAGAAACAAACTTGTGGTGAATATAAGGAGGCTCTTCGCCTTTAGTAACACAAATGGATTCTTCCTTCCTCGTCTGTTAGATTGACGTGGCTTTTTTTGCAGGTTAGACATGTCATATGTACACTATATATTAGTAAAATATATATATATATATGAGCCTTGTACTTGTATAAGTCAATCACATAACAACCTAACAATTGTGATTTTTTTTCCTCCCCCAGTGTGTATGTGGTTTGAGCGCCATTTATACGGGTGGATGGCAGCCATTTTTGTTGCCGAACCGGATTCTCACCACTGTTATTGCCACAGGAGGTAAAGCCGACCTGAGGGTGGAAATGAGGAGACTGGTTCCAGGTGAACCGATCACAAGGGGCAAGAAAATGGCTGCCTGAACCACCCATAGACTACATTACAGATATGAATGACAGGAGGACTAGTCATAATAGCGCTGAAATGGGAAGCACTTATGTGGTGAGTGATGTAAAGGAACATGACCGAGCTCAGGTACAAAAGAGGAGCTGGGCCTTATTCAGTTTTGGGGGAAGATGGGACTTTTGCACCAGTCCACAAATGCAAAAAAAAAAAAAAAGACAAAATTCTCAAAATTTTCCTATGACAAAGCGACCACACAAAGCCTACGGATCACCGCTACCACCAGCAGCCGGAATTTGGCATCAATTCAATGAACGCTTCAGTGGTGATTCTTCATTGGGCGAGTAAATGGTTAAGTCCATTAAAACAAAAATTTTCAGCAAATAATAAGAAGACTATGTTTAAAGTTTAGGGGATCCAGTTATCTCCCTTGGAAGTCATGACTGTGTCCCATGTTTGTAGTCCAAACGATTCAGACATTGTCTGATGAACCCCAATGACTTATAATGCAGCCATCAGGGTTCTCTTGAGGTTACAGATATGATGGGGCCATGGGGTTGCACTTGAGGCTACGGACATTTGACAATGGGGCCATCAGGATTCTCTCGAGGTTACAGATATTTGGTAATGGGGCCATCAAGGTTCTTTCAAGGTTACCGATAATTGATAATAGGGTCATGGGGGTGCTCTTGAGGTTACAGACATTTGATAATGGAGCCATCAGGGTTCTCTCAAGTCTACAGACGTTTGATAATGGAGCCATCAGGGTTCTCTCAAGTCTACAGACGTTTGATAATGGGGTCATTGGGGTTCTCTCGAGGCTACAGATGTTTGATAATGGTGCCATCAAGGTTCTCTTGAGACTATGGACGTTTGAAAATGGGGCCATCGGGGTTCTTTTGAGCTTAAGGGTGTTTGATAATGGGGCCATCAAAATTCTTTCGTGGTTCCTCACATTTGATAATGGGGCCCATCAGGGTTTTCTCAGGGATACAGACAAGAGTAGTGCTGCATGCTTCATTATCCTTGACACTAAGATTTTGAGCATCCCCAATGTGGCCCTAAACAGATGTCACACTCCCTCTACACCTGAATGCTCAGTTCAGCCAAACTTGCATATGTCATCTTTGAGGAAAGCAGAGTAGGACACTTTATCTCCCTTGGAAACAAAAGACAGGACATAAGGAAATTTAGGATGCCCGATCCTTCTCCCCCGATGTCTGCTGACAGAATGTTGGCCAAACCACTGGCTACAGACTACATGGTTGGCCGGTCCCATCTTTACATCTCACAAAGTGACCGATTCCAAGTCACAGACTAGAAGGTCACCCAGCTTGCAGAAATATTAAGGAATCATTCACTATTTTACCCTTCCTATGCCCAATCCTTAGTGCCTATAGATTTGTTATCAGAGTGTATTGGGGGGTACAAGGAGCTCGTCTATATCTGAAGGACCCAATCCATCGAGACATTACACAGACAGACCTCCGGTGTAATGCTTCACTTCTCCTTTTAGGGCGATATGGAGGAAAACGAACCCCATTTCCAGATTCTCCTAACGATCAAAGGGGTATTTACAGCAGGACACACTGACCAATGTCTTGTTGAGGGACCCGTCTAACAAAAAGAGGCTTTTCAAACCTGATCCCGGGCCCTTCAGCTTGTAGTCCAGAATCCCAAGTAGCCAAAACGGACCCGTTTCAGTAACAAAAACGTAAACCTTAACTAACAAACGACTATTCAGTACTGCTAGTAATAGGAGCCATGACAACCTACCTTGGAGGGCAAACTAGTAGGGTGCTGTAATAACTGTTCAAGGCAAACTGTGTCTTCCTATTCCTTTCCCGTTTTTTTTAAGGCGGTTTTCCTAAAAGACTTTGATGGCGTATCAATAGGACAGGTCAGGGCCCAGAGTTGGGGACCCCACCAATATCAGGAATGAGCCCCTGAAAGGGTTAGCTCAGAATGGAGAGCCGCTCATATATGAGCACAACTTTCCATTCTGTTCTATGGGAGTTCCGGGTACGGCCGAACATTCCGCTCCTCTGTACTGGGAGCTCCCATAGAACAGAATGGAGAACACAGTGCTCCTCTGTACTGGGAACTCCCATAGAACAGAATGGAGAGAACACAGCGCTCCCCTTTTACTGGGAGTTTCCCATAGAACCGAAGGGGAGAGAACACAGCTCTCCCCTGTACTGGGAACCCCCATAGAACAGAATGGGGGAGAAAAAAGCGCGCCCCTGTACTGGGAACTCCCATAGAGCAGAATGGAGAACACAGAGTCCCTGTACTGGGAACTCCCATAGAACAGAATGGAGAGAACACAGCGCCCCCCTGTACTGGTAGCTCCCATAGAACAGAATGGAGAACACAGCGCTCCCCGGTACTGGGATCTCCCATAGAACAGACTGGCGAGAACACAGCGCTCCCCTGTACTGGGAACTCCCATAGAACAAATAGGAGAACTCAGCGCACCCCTGTACTGGGAACCCCATAGACCAGAATGGGGGACACAGCGCTCTCCTGTATGGGAATTTCCCATAGAAACAAATAGGAACACAGCGCTCCCCTGTACTGGGAACCCCCATAGACCAGAATGGAGAACACAGCGCTCCTCTGTATTGGGAACTGCCATAGAGGAGAATGGAGAGCACAGCGCTCCCCTGTACTGGGAACTCCCATAGACCAGAATGGAGAACACAGCACTCCCCTGTACTGGGAACTCCCATAGAACAGAATAGAGAACACAGCTCTCCCCCGTACTGGGAACTCCCATAGACCAGAATGCAGAGCCATGTTCAAGTCTGGCCCTCTCTCCACTCTGAGCCAACACTTTTTGGGGTCCGTGTACAAGATAGGTGCAGGTCCCAGACTTTGATGACCCATCCTATTGATAAGCCATCAAAGTCTATAATGGGAACACCCCCCCCCCCCCTACCTATAAGCTAAGGTCCATGTCCTACAGAGCACCTTCCCTTCCACATATTTTGTCTTCAGTCCTCATTTCCCTGTATAGTGGCTTCCTATTACCACTAGGTAGCCAGTCCTTACAAAGCCTCTATTCAAGTCAGGACCCATATACTGCTATTCACAGATCACCTTCCAGTGGTGGCAACAGAACTTTATTTTACAGAAGTTTATTATAGAGATCGCCGGAGCCTTTATAAGAACATTAGGATTATGCTCCTAAAACGTATGCACCGACGTCTTATATCAGTGCACAGAAAAGCATTGGGCCTTGTGTATGAAAACGGTCTAGCAGTAAGACTGTTTTGGTTGCCCATAGCAACCAGAGAGCATAGCAACCAAACAGAGCCCATGGCAACCAAACAGAGCCCATCTTTCAATGTTCAGAGCACTATAAGAAATGAAAGCGGAGCTCTTATTGGTTGCCATGAGCTCTGATTGGTTGCCATGAGCTCTGTTTGGTTGCCATGAGCTCTGATTGGTTGCTATGGGCAACAAGGACAGTCTTACTACTAGACAGTTTTTCATACATAAGGCCCATTATGCTCTACACGTTTCTATAGGCCTTTCCGGGTGCTCACACAGCACAAGGCAATGTACATGAGAGGGAGGTAGAGCAGGTGCCGCCGGCTGGGTGTATTACGGTTATGCCTGTGGTTAGGACTCGGAGACAGAGGAAGTAAGCGACATACAGACTCCTATATAAATGCAGAAACTAAAACTCATATATAATAAATGCATAAATAAGAATAAGCTTTGTATTTACACCATACGCACGCAGATAACTTGTTACGTCCGATTTTATACAGCAACTAAATTCTACAGGAGCACTCGCATATAAACTACTAAAGGCAACCTGCAAGGGTATAGACGGAGCTGCCGCTGTAACGCTAAAGGAATGAAACACGTAAAGAGGCTCTCACGGTGATAATGAGACAAAGAAAACAAGACGTCGATATAAAAATAAATACCACAAACAAAAAAAAATTATAATATTCTGCCGCAAGGGTGGGCGCAGGAAAAACTGGCCTAAGGTGCCAGTCATGTGTGAAGGCAGCCATGTGGTGGGCCAAACCAAGACGCCACACCTTAGCGATGTAGATCGCTACAAGAACCCATAGTCAGATAATGGTACAGCCTACAAAATGGCAGACTAAGTGCGTTCTATATTCCACTCAGTGGTTACCTTGTCAAATATTAATAAGTGCTTCCCATGTCATTTCAGAGACTTATTGTGAAGGGTTGACCGGGATTAGAAAAACATGGCTGCTTTTTTTTCCCCTAGAAACAGCACCACCTCCAACGAAGGGTTGTCTAGGGTATTGCATCTCAGCTTCATTGAAGTGAATGGAGTTGGGCGGTGGATGGGTGTGGCGCTGTATCTGGTTGCGTCCCCCCCTCAGAAACAGCGCCACCTCCAATAAGGGTTGTCTAGGGTGTGCATCTCAGCTTCACTGAAGTGAATGGAGTTGAGTAGTGATTGGATGTGGTGCTGTATCTGGTTGCTTTTCCACCCCTCACCTTCCCCAGAAACAGCACCACCTTCAATGAAGGGCTGTCTAGAGTATTGCATCTCAGCTTCATTGAGGTGAATGGAGTAGAGTGGTGATTGGATGTGGTGCTGTTTCTCGTTGCTCCCCCCCCCCCCACCCCCCGAGATAACCGCCACCTCCAATGAAGGCTTGTCTAGGGTATTGCATCTCAGCTTCATTGAAGTGAATGAAGTTGAGCAGTGGAAGGGTGTGGTGCTGTTTCTAGTTGCTTTCCCCTTCCCCCCAGATACAGCGCCACCTCCAATGAAGGGTTGTCTAGGGTATTGCATCTCAGCTTCATTGAAGTGAATGAAGTTGAGCAGTGGAAGGGTGTGGTGCTGTTTCTAGTTGCTTTCCCCTCCCCCCCCCCCCCAGATACAGCGCCACCTCCAATGAAGGGTTGTCTAGGGTATTGCATCTCAGCGTCATTGAAGTGCAAGAAGGCGAGGGGTGGAAGGGTGTGGTGCAGTTTCTGGAAGCAAACCGCCATGTTTCGCCAACCCTGGACCTTCGAGTATTTGTTCTTTCCTGTTACGATATATCCATCTCCTATTAAAGCCAAGTTACAATGGTCGGTGGCAAAGCACCGAGGGCCCTCTGGAGAACCAGTAACATTTTTGACCAGGTGAGATCTTCTTAGGATTTCTTTTTTTTCCAAGTATCTGGAATTGTACAAAACAGTCTACCATCGTGATAATATATCAGAAGTAAGGCCCACCTTGCGAAGCAGTTCACCAATCGCCAAATCTCTAATTTCAGGCACTACCCGAAACGCTCAGATATGAAGTTCCATACTTCATAAGGCCTTGCAAGACCTCAAATCATTACCACTACTCTACTCCACTGGACACACAACTTCAGAAGGGATTATTTTTCGTGCGGCGTGTATACAGCATTCCTTTCTTCTTCTGTTCCCGTATTCCTGGTGTCCATCAACTCTTGGTTTGGTCTCCAACAGAACTGCACGCCGTGATGAGAAGGGGTGACCTTGCTGTGCTGCTTCTTGTGAACCGCCAGATACCCTTGGTGCAGGAAGCTGTCTCCGCACTCTAAGCAGCTGTACAGAGGTTGTAGGTCATGGGACTTCTGGTGGGCCACCAGATTAGACATGAGGTTGTAGCGCCTCGGGCATTCTGTGCACTTGTAGGTGCGTTTGCCTCGTGGAATTATTCGCTTCTCCTTGACTTCGTCGTTGGACTCCGACTTCCGAGGACGGCCCCTGGCCCTGGGCGTCGCATACTCGGCGCTTTGGCTAGCATCTACGGTGATCCCCTGCCCTATGTGACTCTTCAAATGGTACAACAGGTTCGACTGTTGGCGAAAACGTTTGCCGCAGCATTGGCACGCGTACGGCATCTCTCCGGTGTGAGTGCGTAAGTGGATCATCAGGCTCGTGCGTTGACTGAATTGACGGTTGCACTCGTGGCAGTGGTAGGTGCGCTCGCCGGAGTGGATGCGTTGGTGGACCAACAGGTTGGATTGGTGAGTGAATATTTTGTCGCAGGCAGGACAGTGGAACTCTCCTTTTGCTCCATCCTGCGGTGACGGAGTTGGGGTTTCGCTTTTCGCATTGGCTTCCAGCTGGACCCAGTGATGGGCTTGCCCAGGGGAAGCCTCCATATCGGAGCTCATGCTCGGTTCCATCCCCGGGTCTACTCTAGGAAGCAACGGAGAGTTTGGCACGTTCTCTGCTGTACAGTTTAGCTGCCCTTGCACAGTGTTCGTCTTTATATGATAAAGCAAGTTGGACTGCTGTCGGAAACGTCTCCTACACTGCAAACAGGAATATGGCATCTCCCCGGTGTGAGTCCTTAGGTGCACCATCAGACTGGTGCGCTGACTGAACTGCTTACCGCACTCAAGGCAGCGATAGGTCTTATCTCCTGAGTGAATCCGTTCATGGACCAAGAGGTTGGATTTATGAGTGAATGTCTTGAAGCAGCTGCCGCACTTGTAGGTGCTTTCGGGAGACGACGACGACTGGGTTCCGTTGACTTCTAAATTATCAGCGACACACTCGCTACTGGAGGCGATATCGCCCAGGTGGATAGTCTGAGGTCCCTGAAACAGCTGCCCATTGTGAAGCATCTGATTTCCATCGAATGGAAGGAAGCCTGACCGAACGTGGGCAGTGGTCGGGGATGGAGTCATCCCTATGGTCTGAATGCTTTTGCCATTTTGATGCTCTTTATGGGCCTGCTTCCTTGGACGAGTGATGAGCTCATCCCCGAGAACATCCTCGTGATTCTTGAGATGTTGGATCAGGTTTGACTGCTGTCTGAATCTCTTCTCGCAAAGCCAACACTGGAAAGGCTTTTCTCCAGTGTGTATGCGCAAGTGGACGATTAAGTTGGACTTATTGTTGAAGTGCCGTGGACATTTCCAACACTTATGAACGGCTTTCCCTCCCATGGAGCTTCCGGTTGGTCCTTGTCCTTGACCAAGCCAAGTAATTTTTCTCGGTCTTCCTCTTCCTAAGACATGGAAAGGACCCTTTGGATGTCCACCCTCTCCAGACTGATTTCCGACTCTCTGATAGGAAATGCTGTGTCCTGGCTGTGGGATCAGGTTGGACTCGAGACTGTTTAGCATCCCAGACACGTTGCCTTCCGATCGGGCGGGCAGCTTAAAGTGTTGTGGAGGATAACCGTCATGTTCCTGACGAGGCGACAGCATGTTCTCGGGATACGGATGTGGAAGGCCTCTGTTAATGGGGTACGAGACCTGAATTTCTCTGCAATGCATGATGGCATTGGACTGCTCTACGTGAAGCTTCTGGTGCAACAGGAGGCTATGAGAGCTGGGGAACCATTTGGAACACTGGTTACACTGGTAAGCCCTAACCTGGCTTTCTTCAACTCGCCCCCCACCAATGTTTATCAGCTGTGCGCTATCCCGCTCAACGTACTGACCCGAAGGTCCAATCAGCTGCCCAGACATCTTTGAGGTCTGCTCGTTTTCGGTGCTCACGTTGGGTTTTGGTTCAGCTGGCAAAGAATGGCTTTTCATGTGGTAGAGAAGATTTGACTGCTGGCGAAAACTCTTCCCGCACTGAAGGCAAGAGTATGGCATCTCTCCAGTGTGACCCCGTAAGTGAACCATCAGGCTGGTCCTCCTGGTGAAATGCTTGCCGCATTCTTGGCAACGATACGATCGATCCCCGGTGTGAATGCGCTGATGGACCATGAGGTTGGACTGGTGAGTAAATCGCTTGAAGCAGTGACCGCAGACGTAAGGTCTTTTGCACGATCCTTGATCTTCTCCCTTGTCGCCTTTAACAAACGGGACCTTGCTGCCCCAAACTTCGCTGTTGGATTCATCCCCTTCCGATATCAGATACATGAAAGGAATGCCCGGGGCTGTGTTCTCTTCGCTCCAATCTACCCCGTCGAGTTCCTCTGCTCTTTGATGGCTCTTCATATGGTGGGTAAGGTTAGACTGTTGTCGGAAGCTCCTGTTACATTTGCTGCACGGGAACGGTGCTTCTCCGGTATGAGTTCGTAGGTGGACAGTAAGACTTGTACGCTGATTAAATTTTCTGCGACATACGTGACAAGAGAACGGTTTCTCGCCGGTGTGTATACGCAGGTGCGTCACCAGAGAAGACTGCTTGCAGAAGGTCTTGTCGCACACGATACAGCGGTATCTTCTCCATTCCAAGACTGCAGTTTGCGGCTGCTGCTGTTGTGCTTCGGGACGTCCCTGCTCGTTCCCGATACCTTGGAACTTTTCTTGGTTGTGGGATTCTTGATGCTGCAAAAGTTCAGAGAGGTCTTGAAAGACAAAATTACAGAACGAGCACTGAAACAGGCCCCAAAATCTCTGGTTTGGCTGTTCGGTAGAGCCGGAATCTTTTCTTCTAGTCTCTATAGTTTTAGACTGCAGTCCGACATTGGACCACCCGTGTGGTCTACAGATCACTATATTATCCTTCTCGAGTTTGCCGAAGTTAGTCGGCATTGGCGTGACTCCATGCAATGCTGGTTGCACAGAGGAGTCCTCAGCGGTGCCTGTTATCTTGGTGCCACCAGCACCTTGGTCCACAATGTCATCTTCTCTGCGTCGTCCCTTTTCCATGAGGGGCAATGTTGATGGTGAGCTTTGCCCTGCTGAGTAACTATATTCAACTGTGCCGCTGCCTGACTGGCACACCGCTTCCGTCGGCATCATGGGGTGGACATTTTTTTCCCTCCAACTGTTGTCTGTGTTATCGATTTCAGTGATGATAACAGCGCCTTGAGAGGTCTGTGAAGAAGGCTGGTCTTCAGGCAGCTTTCCAACCAGAGGAGCAAACGACCTGGGTTCTTCTGTTGTTCCACTGCTCCAACACTCTGAAACTAGTGACAAAATAATGGACAAAAAAGAACATATATTATATATTTTGCTTAACTGCAATTAGAAGTAATAAAGACTGAAAACAATTAAAGGGGTTGTCTCACTACATTGATTCATCTCACCTCAGTCCTGTTTTCTTGGTTTCACTTTGAATTGAGGGACGTGTTTACTGACTTCTACTAGGCTGCAGTAAAGGCCAGGAACAGAATTCACAGAAGCAGCAAAAAACCCTCTTCCTAAAATATAACTTTTATTGAATACAATTAAAAGCTAAAACTAACTTAAACACCTAATATCTAAACAAGCACCAACCATGCAGGTGAGTCTCTAAAGGGATAAAGACCAAAATGCAAAAACAATCCAACCAAACAATGACCCTATTACGTCCACCGACACAGTAGAAGCCAGGTCTGTAGCTATAACAACCAGTGCTGGCAGCCTATGAGAAGAGATCACACAGGTCTGTAGCTATAGCAACTAGTGCTGGCAGCCTAGCAGGATATATCAAACAGCTCTAGCTATAGCGACCTGACGAGCTGATACAGCCCATACAAGAGGGGATATCTAGGAATAGGTAGGACACTGTTAATGGACACATATTGCAAAGTGACTTGTTTTTGCAAGATCTTTAACATAAAAAGCAGCAATCCCTGTAGTGAGACGAACTCCTTAAGTGACATAACTCAATTTAGTATTAAAGGGGTTTTTTTGTCCCTCAATCCACATATATTACCTGTTCACCTGAAAGGGAGCGTGCAGTCAAAATCAAAAGATCATTAATCCTCATCCTGTCCCTGCATAGCTGCAGACTGACTCTGAAGCCCTGCAGGGACAGAAGGAGGATCACAGATCTTTCTTCTTTTTCTGGGCGCTGCCTGCTCGCCCTAAACGACTAGAAGCAATAACGCGAGAAGACCTCTTTAAAAGGAATCTGTCGGCAATTTTTTTTTTTTACTTATTAAATCAAGCCCCTGATCCATATTCTTTTCCTCTCAGTCGTTTTTATTTCCTGATTGTAGATTTATCTATTTGGCCGTCTATATATGATTGTGGGGAAGACATTCTTGCTTGCACTGCTTTAACAGCAGTCAGAGAGATACTTTACAGCGGCTTCATGCCCATAGGATTCTTAAGACAGATTCTGTCCCATAGACTTGTATAGGAGGGTTTTCACTGTGCAGGGAGGGGAGAGGGGGAGCTGTGACATCTCCTCTAGTGACTGGTGGATTCTGTGTTATCTGTACACAATGGTGTCTCCTTTCAGAATGACCCTGCTTTTACTGATAATGAGCACGCTGCTGAAAAGCTCTCTAAACAGAACAGGAAGTGTCAGACGATTATTAGGGAAAACTGCAGGACTGAAGAATTATTAAAAAAAAACTGAAAGTGATCTGGAAAATTAAAAAAAACATAACCAAAAATTCCTACAAAATGTGTTTAACATGAAAATGTGAGTTAAACAATAAGTCATTTTTTGATGACACATTCCCTTTAAGTCACAGATTCTACCATAACCCCTCCCAGTTGTTACATTAAGACTGAAAAAAACCTCACTTTTTATTGTAGATTTTTTAACGCATGTCTTAAAAGGGTTGTCTCACTACAGGGATTGCTGCTTTTTATGTTAAAGATCTTTCAAAAACAAGTCATTTTGCAATATGTGTCCATTAACAGTGTCCTACCTATTCCTAGATATCCCCTCTTGTATGAGCTGCATCAGCTCCTTCGGTTGCTGTAGCTACAGACCTGTTCGATCTTTCCTGATAGGCTGCCTGCACTGGTAGCTATAGCTACAGACCTGTTCGATCTCTCCTGATAGGCAGTCAGCACTGGTAGCTATAGCTACAGACCTCTTCGATCTCTCCTGATAGGCTGCCAGTACTGGTTGCAAGAGCTACAGACCTGTTCGATCTCTCCTGATAGGCTGCCAGTACTGGTTGCAAGAGCTACAGAACTGTTCGATCTCTCCCGATAGGCTGCCAGCACTGGTTGCTATAGCTACAGACCTGGTGTCCTCAGCAGTCAGTAGAAGCCAGTAAACACGCCCCCGAATTCAAAATTGAAAATGAGAAAACAGGACTGAGGAAAGATGAACTGATGTAGTGAAACAACCCCTTTAACTATATGTAGTGCCGCAGATGCCATAGGGTATGTTCACACTGCGTTTGAGCCGTATTTTAGCGCGTTTTACACGCTGGAAAACGGCCCAAAACCAGCCTCAGACAAGCTACAAATCTAAATCTTTATCGAACATGACGTAAAATACGCCTTGTGAAATACACTACATGTAAAGGACAAGCATAATTGCCTTTTTTGGACGCAGCTATGGTCAAAAAATAAGTGACATCAATTCTTCAGGCTATTTTATCGCTACTAAAATCCCCACAGGAAACAATGGGGATAGGATTTTTCAAAATACGCCTCGAATCAGGCTTTTTTTAAAAAGCAGATTTGAATTGTGAATTTACACTTAAAAAACCGCTGTGTGAACCTACCCATAAGTGCATGTTTAACCTTCTAGTGACATAACTCAATTAGTGTTAAAGGTTTTTTCCTCAATTGACATTTATCACTTGTCCACCTGAAAGGTTAAAGTATCTGATCCTGTGGGTCCCAGCAGGGGGAGCGTGCAGGCAAAAGAGGAAGATCACTAACCCACCTCCTGTCCCTGCATAGCTGCAAACTGGGCAATAGGATTTCTGAAGCCCCACAGGGACAGGTGGAGGATCGCAGATCTTTCTTCTCTTTCCGGACTCTCCCTTTATATCTTCAGTACACAAAACTATAAAAGCTCGGAGGAGTGAAAACAGTTGCTTATCTGTAAACAAAAGCTAATCTTGTTAGAGATAAAAAGTCTGCTCAGAGACTGAGCTTCGTCCCTGGTGACATCACCCTCTGCTCTCGGTCTAATTCGAAATTAAAGATACGGTTGTAACCAGAGAAACCTGTGTGTACTCCGAGCAGGTAAAAATCTCTCTTACCTCATGACCAAGGTGAAATCATAAGACTAATGTATTTGGAAAAAGTCTTCAGTTACCTGTCCCTACATGTTGAAAGAATCTATGTAGTGAGAAAACCCCTTTAACTTCCACAAAATGTGGAATTTCAGAAGAACACAAGGAGAACACTGCACAAGGACACTCTGTTAGTAAAAAAATTAAGGTGAATGTCTATTGTAATTTTAAGGGGAAAAAAAAACGCTCTCAGACATAAGCTGACGTTAAGGGAGCTGCTCCAGAAGTTGCGTATTTTAGCCCGCCATCTGCCAGCACGCTCACTCTATTGTTACATGCCCGTACAACTCGGGCATCACTCCGCGCACTTTTATGCCTGATTAGGGGGCGTCGGAGCGGGCAATAACTGAAGATAGATAATAGCTTCAGTACGACAATCAGCCTTACTGGGAACGTAACACTTTAAGGGCTCGTTCCGGCTTATTTGCGCGGATTGGTGCGTAATGCGCGCGTTTGCGCTGCAGTACGCGCCATCGTGGAGTCATTACGGTAATCCACTGCTCTCATAGAGAAACGTGGATTCCGTCGCTCCTCCCCGCTCGGCGAATTCGCCGCGGGGGGAGAAAGTGACATGCACATTATTTACGGCGTGTACGCGCCGTAAGATAATGCATTGTCTATGGGGCCGGGAGCGGCGCCCCCGCCGCGCTCCGGCCCCGCCCCGTCCCGCCCCCTATTCACGGCGGATTTTGTGCGCTCAATACGGCCACAAATCCGCCGTGAATAAGCCGTGTGAACACGGCCTAAGGCTGACGTGTATGAAGGGAGCTGCTCCAGAAGTTTGGCGTATTTTCAGCCCGACATCTAGCGCAGCCTCGCTCACTCTATTGTTAACATGCCCGTACGCCAACATCAGGCGCATTACAGAGCTCCCGCGGCACTTTGTAATGCGCCTGATTAGGGGGCGTGCGGGAGGCGGGGCGCAATAAAACCTTACGAAGCTATAGATATATAGCGTCGCCTTATTCACGGCGAGATTTGTGAGCCAATACGGTACAATCGTCTGGGAATAAGCCGTGTGAACACGGCCTAAAAGTGGTTTACCGGAACCAGAATTGTCATCTTAGCGCTAGAATGCGCCTGATTTATGACCCACAGGTTCATAAATCAGGCGCATTCTACATCCTATAGATCAGCGCTCCCCAACTCCGGTCCTCAAAGCCCCCCCTACAGGTCATGTTTTCAGGATCTCCCACAGAATGCACTGACAATAACTAGCTCACCTGTGCAATGCTAAGGAAAGCCAGAAAACATGACCTGTTGGTGGGCCCTGAGGACTTGAGTTGAGGACCCCTGCTATAGATGTTCACATGCGGACTCTGCAGTGTTCAGATAACCTGTATACAGTAGTGCCCTTACTTTCCACTCGATTTGCCCTGGCCTGATTGTTCTCCTGGCCAAAGGGCTCTTCTGCGGTTTCCATTATTAACAAAACATCTGGTTTGGACATCTGGAAACCTAAAAAAGAAAATAAAAATAAAAAACTGGAAATTAAAAATTCTGTATGAGGAAAGAATTTAAAATACAAATTATTGGTCCCTGATTTTCCTTTTCGGTAAAGTTGACGCAAACACTATTCAGCCAGAAATTTCTTAAACTCCAAAACAAGCCAAAAAATTAAAAGCCAACATTTTTTTTTTTTTCTTTAGATGCTTTCTCTACCCGGCTCCTGGGACTTGTCTATCCCCGTTCTTAGTTCTACCAGTTTCTCAGAAAGCTGGGTGACAACTAATGCTTCCACCGTTCCAGTTTCCATAAGAGTTGTCACCCGGCTTTTTAAAGTCCAAATAGCCAATCTCCTTTGACCAACAAATCACATGACCTGCCTTAAAAGGGCTGTCTCGCCATGCTGTTTCAATGAGCCACAAAAAGCTATAAATTCACGCTTCCTGTTATTTCCTTGCCAGATTGTGGGGGGTTCTATAGCAGTTATTAGCACAGGCCTCTGCACCGTCTGCTCTCCTGCTGTTGGTAAACTACAACTCCCATCATGCATTTATATAATCTATATCAGTGGTGATGGGAGATGTAGTTTCCCAACAGCTGGAGAGCAGACGTTGCAGATCCCTGTATTAGCATATCAGCTCTGCATTTACAGCTTTCCTAATTGCACTGACATGAGAGCAGGAGATGTTAACCATGAGCGCTGAAGCTTTCTAATCTAAAGTAAAGAAAGGTAAATTAGTCTCTTTTGTTTGTAGGAGATACCACACTGCTTTCAAGCTGCCGGCGTCCTGTGGCGACATCACTTCCTGCTCTCAGATAAGACAAAAGAGCAGGTCAGTATCGTAGAGAAACCCGAGTGCACTCAGAGCAGATAACATCTCTTATCTCCTGAACAAAGCAAAATAAACAAAGTAATATATTTTGGGGAAAAAAGTCTTCATTTACCATTCCCTACATGTTGTAAGCAAAGTCGTTGTAGTGAGAAAACCCCTTTAAATCATTCCCAAGATGGACAGATTTTGTGAACAGAAGTCTGGATAAGCCAACTCCTATGAAAGCAGCAAAAAATGGCCATATTGGCTGCTACCTATCACAAGGTTGAATAACATTGAAGTAGACTAATGCTAATCAGCAACAGCGATGTCTGCAGCAGCCAATAGGGGGAGCTCATTGGTATCACCTGCCTTGGAAGACAAAAAAATAAAAATAACTGTCTCCAAAGCTCCACCTAGTGGTAGTTAGAAGTTACCAGAATTTTATAATTTAACTTTAGGATTATAAAGGGAGGTAGGGAATTTGGGAGCCCCGCAAAAACACAAATAAGCCCCAACTCCCGTAAAGGTACATTATAAAATTAAATCAGTACTTTTTTTTTTTTTTTGAAAGTTAAAGAACAACTGTAATGGGTCATAAGAGATTAGGCTGGAAATCAATAGCATAACCGTAAGCTTCTGTCATCTTCATTCGGGAGAGGTGATGATAGACAATGGACCCGCATCAGTCAAAGACCCATCTTCACTTCTACTGAATGGGCAGCAAACAGGAGCAGATGAAGAACCGAGCTCGGAGCTACTGCTCTGGTAATGGGAGTGATGACGGTCACGACACCCAGATCCCTACTGTTTCAAGACTTAAAGGGGTTGTCTCAATACACTGATTCATCTTACCTCAGTCCTGTTTTCTTGGTTTCACTTTGAATTCAGGGGCGTGTGTACTGGCTACTACTAGGCAGCAGTAGAGGCCAGGTCTGTAGCTATAGCGACCAGTGATGGCAGCCTATCAGGAGAGATCAAACAGGTCTGTAACTATAGCGACCTGAGGAACTGATGCAGCCCATACAAGAAGGGATATCTAGGAATAGGTTGGACACTGTTAATGGACACATATTGCAAAGTGACTTGTTTTTGCAAGATCTTTAACATAAAAAGCAATCCTTGTAGTGAGACAACCCCTTTAAAGGACCACTCCATAGTTATTATGTCCCCCCTTAGTTCATTAGAAATTGCTTTTAGGTATGCTGTATTGGCAGTAAATGTTCTTACCCGCAGCTGCATATAGGATATCTAGATGATGCAAAAGTCTCTGTTAGGTCACATGACCAGGACTCTAAATAGCTTTAAGATACTGTGCATTTCTATGAGACTGACTTTGAACCTCTCATAGGAATGTATAAAGATTAACTTCTGAGTCACACAACCGTGCTGTATGCTTCAATAACTCAGAGTGCAGGTCACATGAGCCAGTGGCGGCAGCGAGAAATCCTGTATTCAGCTGCAGGTAAGCAAAATAACTGGCACTACTGTGAACCTAGAAGATATTTCTAATGAACTAAAGGGAAACACTTGCGCATGACTCTCCATTCTTTAGGAGTTCTGAGTATGGTCGAATATTCAGCTTCCCCGTACCGGGAACTCCCATAGAACAGAATGGAGAACACACCGCTCCCTTGTACTGGGAACTCCCATAGAACAGAATGGAGAACACAGTGCTCCCCTGTACTGAGAACTCCCATAGAACAGAATGGAGAATACAGCGCTCCCCTGTACTGAGAACTGAGAGCTCCCCTGTACTGGGAACTCCCATAGAACAGAATGGAGAACACAGCGCTCCCCTGTACTGGGAACTTCCATAGAACAGAATGGAGAGAACACAGCACTCGCCTGTACTGGGAACTCCCATAGAACAGAATGAAGAACACAGCGCTCCTCTGTACCGGGAACTTCCATAGATCAGAATGGAGAACACAGCGCTCCCCTGTTCTGGGAACTCCAATAGAACAGAATGAAGAACACAGCGCTCCCCTGTACCGGGAACTCCCATAGAACAGAATGGAGAACACAGCGCTCCCCTGTACTGGGAACTCCCATAGAACAAAATGGAAAGTTGTGCGTAAGTGTGATCGGATTTCCATTCCGAGTCCCGACTTTAAGAGGCCCGTTCCCAAGATAGGTGCGCCTCCATGAGACTTTGATAATGTATCCTATCAATAAACCATCAAACTGTAGCGGGAAAGGAAGCATGGCGGCTGCTCCCCTTCACGGGCAGATCTGATGATGTCACCCGTAACCGCCATGTCTCCTTCAATACATTGAAAATTACATCTCATGGATACACAACGGATTTAAAAGGGAAACAAACAGACTTCAGAACGAATTAAAGCCACATTTGGACGCAGGATCAAAGCCCCGGAGCACATGTTTGCAATTAACCCCCTTCTATAGAAGACCCTTTAACTGGAGTTTCCTACAGCACAAACCTAAAACGAGTTTCGCTTCTCAGGTTTCCATCTAGGCATTATTTTTAATTAGTGACAGAACTAACAACGAATTAAATGTGCAAGCCCCGGACTGCACAGAATATATTACACACACCTGACGTGCGAGGAGCCAAGTGCCGGGGATTTACAGGGGATTTGGCTTTTCTCCTTTGAGCACCGTTTTACAGTTTCCATAGAAGTTGCAGTAATGTTGTAAAAGCTTTACATTAGGTTCTGTTCACATCTGCAACTTGGTTTCCATTACAGAAGGAAACCATGACTGCACCAGCAGAATAGTGAGTGCAGCTCTGGAGAATAATACAGGATGTAACTCAGGGTCAGTACAGGATAAGTAATGTATGTACAGTGACTGCACCAGCAGAATAGTGAGTGCAGCTCTGGAGAATAATACAGGATGTAACTCAGGATCAGTACAGGATAAGTAATATATATACAGTGACTGCACCAGCAGAATAGTGAATGCAGCTCTGGAGTATAATACAAGATGTAACTCAGGATCAGTACAGGATAAGTAATATATATACAGTGACTGCACCAGCAGAATAGTGAATGCAGCTCTGGAGTATAATACAAGATGTAACTCAGGATCAGTACAGGATAAGTAATATATATACAGTGACTGCACCAGCAGAATAGTGAATGCAGCTCTGGAGTATAATACAAGATGTAACTCAGGATCAGTACAGGATAAGTAATGATATGTACAGTGACTGCACCAGCAGAATAGTGAATGCAGCTCTGGAGTATAATACAGGATGTAACTCAGGATCAGTACAGGATAAGTAATGTATGTACACAGTGACTGCACCAACAGAAGAGTGAGTGCAGCTCTGGAGTATAATACAGGATGTAACTCAGGATCAGTAAAGTATGTACATAGTGATTGCACGAGCAGAATAGTGAGTGCAGCTCTGGAGGATAATGCAGGATGTAACTCAGGATCAGTACAGGATAAGTAATGTATGTACACAGTGATTGCACCAGCAGAGTAGTGAGTGCAGCTCTGGAGGATAATACAGGATGTAACTCAGGGTCAGTACAGGATAAGTAATGTAATGTACATAGTGACTGCACCAGCAGAATAGTGAGTGCAGCTCTGTAGGACAATTCAGGATGTAACTCAGGATCAGTACAGGATAAGTAATGTATGTACACAGTGACTGCACCAGCAGAATAGTGAGTGCAGCTCTGGAGGATAATACAGGCTGTAACTCAGGCTCAGTACAGGATAAGTAATGTATGTACAGTGACTGCACCAGCAGAACAGTGAATGCAGCTCTGGAGGATAACACAGGATGTAATTCTGGGTCAGTAATGTATGTACAGTGACTGCACCAGCAGAATAGTGAGTGCAGCTCTGGAGGATAATACAGGATGTAACTCAGGATAAGTACAGGATAAGTAATGTATGTACACAGTGACTGCACCAGCAGAACAGTGAGTGAAGCTCTGTAGTATAATACAGGATATAACTCAGGATCAGTACAGGATAAGTAATGTAACCTATTAATAAAAACAATCAACTTTTTAGGAAAAACCCAGTCGCTCTCAGTAAGTCTGGTAGGAGTTTGGATGTTATTTAGTAACAAGGACGCAGCACATGGGTAACATCAATAGTTCCCACTGAATATAAAACCTGGTACGGAGTATTCACAATGGCCACTGGCACTTGTGGTCTCCAAACCCTGTACAATCTCCTCCAAACCAGAGGTCTTCAACCAAATCCCCTTCAGCCCTTGTTAAACTACAACTCCCAGCATTTACAACAGCTGGAGAACGTCACTCGAAATACTTTGTTGTTGCTCACATCAACCAATCGCAATTCAGCTTTCATTTTTCTCCCCGAGGCTTGTTGCTATGAGCAACACCTCTTCATTTGTTCTTTTTTTTAAATTTCATTTAATACGATAAACTTTATTATACTCTGAACACGACAATCAATATTCTCCCTGAAGCTGGTTGCTATCAGCAACAACTCTTCATGGGTTCTTTTGTCTCTCCCTTTTTTTTAACTTTCAATTAAAATTATCAAACTTTATTGTATTTTGAACACCACAGCCCATTTTTCTTTGTTCCCTAAATCTGTTGCTAGGCAACACCCTCTTCATAGGTTCTTCTGTCATTTTTTTTCAATTAAAATGATTAAACTTTATTGAACTGTGAACACGACCGTTCATCTATCATTTGTCTCCCAGAAGCTGGTTGCTATGAGCAACACCTCTTCATGGCTTCCTGTGTTTTATATATATTTTTTATTTTAAATGTTTAAACTTTATTATATGAAAGGCGTAGCAATTTACCACCTTATTTAACTCACTCATGGCAACGCCATTTTGTATTTCATCGAGTGTTATCATTCATTGTCGCCACCAGCGACAGAAAAAAAAAAATCTAAATAAAAATTCCCAGCCCTGCAGGCGCCATTGTTTTATTGGGCAATGAAAAAAAAAACAAATATCTTAACAATAAGGAAAGAAAATAAAAAAACAGAAAAAAACCAACACCCAGAAAGAAAAGAAAATGACCGAAATAAATGTTATTAGCAGCACAAAAATAACCAGGCGGGAGGTGGTGGCGGCGGCTCGTCCTGCAGAGCGAAAGGCTGAGGCTCTGAGAGGAATATTTACAGCCGCAATATAAAAATAACGCTTCCACACAATACCACATAGAACGCCCCACAGCCATTAACCGCTCCACTGCCAAACCTGCAGCCCTGCTCACGTTAACCCCCTCCGCACCGGGCCCCACACTCACAACCCTTGCTCTTTCCCATTTTAGGTCTAAGCAGATTTCCCCCTTTGCAAAATGGAAGCTCAGAAAGGGGAGCGCAGAAACTAAAATATTAAAAAGGTCCCAGAGGTCAAAATGGATTCCCTGTGAGAGCGCAGTCCCGTCTCAGGCTGCCATGGCAACCGGGGGTCACGTGGCTGTAAGAAAACAATGGTTTTAAGGCTAGGAAAACAAATAAAGTGCGAGCAGGAAGTTCGCAAACTCCACATTATGGGCAGCATATGGAGAGGACGCGCGCCACATGTTCAGGCAGATTTTTTTTTTTTCTCCCCCCCACCTCAGGACAGTATGAGGCGACGTTCACACTAAGTATGCGGCATTTACAAGGAGGTGGTATTCACCGACCGAACGGGAGAGGACAAAGAAAAATGGTCGTGAGCGGCGCAGTTTCGACGCCGTTCTGCATTTTTATTCTCTCCCTTTTTCATGAGCAAAAAAGAAAATGTAAAAAAAATTGTTTTTTTTTTTAATTTGTTCCCTGCACTGCATACAAGTTTCATTTTTTTTGTTGTTTTTTTTTTATATACTATACTATTCCCTGCAGTGTATACAAGGTTTTTTTTTTTTTTAGGGGGGAGGGGGGTGGTTATACTCTTCCCTGCAGTGTATACAAGTTTTTGGGGGTTTTCTTTATACTCTATTCCCTACAGTGTATACAAGTTTTTTTTTAGGTGGGGCTTGTTTTTTGTTTGTATTTTTATACTCGATTCTCTGTAGCGTATACAAGTTATTTTGGGGTTTTTTATACTCTATTCTCTGTAGCGTATACAAGTTAGGGCTTGTTCACACGACGTTTTGGATCCGTTTTGGATGCGTTTTACGGATCAGTTTTTAACCTGCGAAAACTGGATGCAAACTGCATCCAAAAAACGGATCCAGAATAGCAACCTGATCCTTTTTGGATGCGTATTGGATGCGTTTTGCATGCGTTTTTTTGGATCCGTTTTTTCAATGCTTTATTTAAATCAACCTATCAAACTGCAATTTAAATATAATATAACCTATCAATGACCGAGAAAAAACCCTTTTTTTTTACCTAGTGTCAATCAACTGTACATCTATGATTTTAGAACCCACTCACCCCTATTTTTTTTTTTTTAAATCAACCAAGTTTTCAAACCCACCCCATATAAATGAATTAATAACAATCATTTATAATCTAAATTTATAAACTAAAATATTTATAAACTAAATATATATTTAGTATACATATATATTTATATACATTTATATAAATATACATTTATAATATTATATACATTTATATTATATATAAATACTATACAAAAGTATATATATATATATATATATATATATAAATATACTATTTTTATACATTTATATATATATATAATTTAAATATAACATTTAAATAAATTTATAAAATAAATGTAAACCAAAAATAATATTCAAATTTTATATTTAATTTAAATCCAATGCGTTTTACGGATGCGTTTCTGGCATCGAAAGCGGATCCAGAACGCACCCAAATGTATGCTGCGCTTTTGGATCTGCTTTCGGGATGCCAAAAGCGCACTCCAGTAGTTCCTATGGGGATTTCTCTTGCGTAAAATGCAAGAAGAATTGACATGTCAATTCTTAAAACGGATCCGAAAAGCGCATCGCGAAAAGCGCATCGGCAATCACCCGTGTGAACAGCAATGCGCTTTTGCCATTGAAAGCAATGTTAATCACACTGACAATTGTTAGATCCGTTTTGCGGATCCGGAAAACGGATCACAAAACGTCGTGTGAACAAGCCCTTATTTTGTTTTTTTTTATACTCTATTCTCTGTAGTGTATACAAGTTTTTTTGAGTTTTTTTATACTCGATTCTCTGTAGCGTATACAAGTTTTTTTGAGTTTTTTATACTCGATTCTCTGTAGCGTATACAAGTTTTTGGTTTGTTTTTTTTATACTCGATTCTCTGTAGTGTATACAAGTTTTTTTTTGAGGTGGTGCTTTATTTTTTTTTACACTCGATTCTCTGCAGGGTATACAAGTTTTTTTTGTTTTTTTTTATATACACGATTCCCTGCAATGTATACAAGTTTTTAGTTATTTGTGGGGGTTTTATACTCCATTGTATACAAATTTTTTTCTGTAAGGAGGCGACGTTCACACACCATTTACGACCAGGAGGGATTTCACCAACCAAGCAGGAGACAAAAGAGACAAATGCCTGTCAAAGGCGCAGTATTGGACGCCATTCTGCATTTTTTCTCCCTCCCTCTTTTATGGGCATGAAAAAAAAAAATATTTTTTTATAGACTATTTCCTGCAGTATATACAAGTGGTTAGTTTCTTCATTCATCCCTCTCCCTGCAGGACGAGGCGACGTTCACACACCATTTGTGCGGCATTTACGACCAAGAAGGATATCAGAGACTGAGCGGGAGATAAAAAAAAAAAGCCAAATGGTTGTGAGCGCCGCAGTTGTGGACGCCATTCTGCATTTTTCATCTCTCCCTTTTTTATAGGCAAGAAAAAAAAACATTTTTTTTTTTTTTTTTATACAAGCCCTTCTGCAGTGTATACAATTATTTTTAATATTTGCCCTTCGGCAGTGTATACATTTTTTTTTTTAATCCATTCCCTTCCCTTTATGTCCCTTTAAGGTATACATGATTTTTTTTTTTTTACATCCTCCCTTCAGTATGAGGCGATGTTCACACCATTTATGTGACATTTACGACCAAGAGGGAGATAAACTAGACACACGGTTGTGGGCGAGACGCAGTTTTAGACGCCATTCGGCATTTTTTTTTCTCTCTCCCTCTTTCATGGGTAAGGGGGGAAAAAAAATGTTTTTAATACATGCTCTTCTGCAATGTAAACAAGTTGTTTTTTTTCATCGACCCCTCTCCCCTCATTACGTGGCGACGTTCACCCACAGAGGGAGATAAAAACAGAAAAATGATGGTCGTGAAGGGCGCAGTTTTGGCCGCATTCTGCATTTTTATCCCCCTCTCTTTCATAGATTTCAAATGGGCAAGAAAAAAAAAACCCATAAAAAATGCTTTATTCCATACAAGGTTTTGTGCAATGTGTACAGGTTGTTTTCTTTTATTCGCGCCTTCCCCCGCTTCTTTTTTTTCCTGTATACACTAGTTTCTGCAGTGCATACAAGTTGTTTTTTTTTAATCCACTCCCTCCCCCCCTACATGTTTTTTTTTGTTTTTTTTATGCTTCAGGCTGCAGCGGCCAGATGGTTGGTGTAAGCGAGTAGGAAAATATGATTTTCCACTCACCCACAGCTTTTATTTATTTTTTTGTCTACTATTCAGCTGATCTGCTGCTATTTTTTTTTCCAGGTGTGGATATTGTGTTTGCGATTTTTCATCTATACTGACTTTAAAAAAAAAAAACTTTTGAAATACAAAAGAACATTTCATCTCACAATGAACTTTTTTTTGCAGTGTAATCGGGTAGGGTATGTTCACACGGATAATTTGGACGCTGATTTTTCGGGCCCAAAGCAGCAGCAAAACCTCGCCTGAAACGTGCTTCTTCAGAAGAGGTTTTCAACACTGTTTTCACCCATACAAATTTAGGGCTCCATTTATATGGCACAGGACAAATACCGGTTGGGAAATCCCGACCGGTATTTGGACTGTTTCTGGCACGCAGGGGGACGGGTTTTGTCTGTGATTTGTGGATTCAAGCCGTCCCACATGTTCATATTCTGCCCAAAAACCGGAAGAATGAATATATTCTAAGTTTTTCCTTATGCCGGCGGTGTAAAAAACGCCCGGCAGAAAATCTGTGCAGTGGGGACTGATGCACGGATTTTCCATTAGGGTCCGTGTTAAAGTTTGTCAGCCGGTTTACAGACGGCTTTAAAATCCGAAAACCGTCTGTCAATCCGCCTGAAAAACCTGCCCTAATAGCCAGGGCAAAAACCGCACCGAAAAACAAGCTCCAAATACGCGCCGAGAAACGCACTGAGGTTTTGGACGAGGTTTTGAAGCTCTCCATTGATTCCTTTGGGAATTTTCAGTGCTGAAACCGCGTCAAGAATTGACCGGAACGCTTCTTTTTCAGCGACCGCTTCCAAAGAAGAGCCTAAAGCGCGCGTAAAAAACCACAATGTGTGATCTACAGCACTGTTTTACATAGGAACCAATTAAAACGAACTGAGGGCGTTTTGTAGGCTTTTTTGGGAGCGGAAACACTCGAAAAACCGCTCCGAAAACAGCATTAAAAAAATCAGACAGTCACTACAAGGATCGCTGCTTTTTATGTTAAAGATCTTACAAAAACAAGTCACTTTGCAATATGTGTCCATTAACTTGCCCACAATTTTTCCTAGATTTTCCCCTTTTTGTATGGGGCTGCATCATCTCCCCCGTTTTGCCTATACTACGACCTGCCGATTCTCCTGATGGCTGCCAGCATGGTTGTATAGCTACAGACCTTTCCCCCGATCTCTCCTGAAGGCTGCCAGTGCGGTTGTATGAAAACAACCTGATCATTTCTCATGATAGGCTGCCAGCACGGTTTCTACGCAGTCTGTAAAAGCCGTAAACACGCCCCTAAATTTAAATAAAACTAAAAAAAACAGGACGAGGTGAGGGGAAATCAATGTAGGGACAACCCCTTTAAAGCTTCTTTCACATGTTTTTTTTTTTTTTTTTTTTTTTTTTTTAAAGGGAACATTCATTTTTTGTGGCTTTTTTTCGCGTGTGCTTTATACTGATGTGTTTTCCTGCCGTGTTTCTTGTGCCGTTTTACTCCCCCAATACCAATTTGTGTCATCCATAATTGAGTGGCTTAAGGAGTTGTCCTTTAGTCAAGTGATCTATAACGTAAAAAATGTCACCAAAAAACGCAAAACTGATTATCTTATTTTTAAGCAAGCAGAAAAATCTATGGAAGTTTAAGAGAGAAAAACGCCACAAAGTCCCTGAAAAATCACCACCCTTCAGACTCTTTGGGCGACATGCATGAAGGTGTGAACGCCAAATTTCATGCACATAGTAATTGCACAGAATGCGCCTGATTTATGAACCTGCTCTACAGCTGGTCAAAATTTAGGCGCATTCTACGCGGGTGCATTTCCCGGCTCAGGTAAACCACTTTGAAAGTGCCTACCTGTTCCAGCTGTAAGCGCCCCAAAATCTGTAGTTGGGAAACTAATAAAGGGGCTTCACTACGGTTCTATGCGCCCCGCCCCCCACCCGCCCCCGAGACATTTAAAAATGTATGAACGGGGCTGCGCCTGATATTCGCTCATAGTGTCTTGAAAACAAAGAAAGAAAAAAAAAAAAAAAAAAATTTTATGGTTTCTAATAAATCCCCCAAATTTGGGGGAAAAAAAAAAAAAACGCCAAGAAAACCTTTTTTGTCAGTGTTAAAACTTTTTAAAGTTTTTTTTTTTCAAAAAAAAAAATTGCAAAAAAAAAAAAACTGCAAAAAAAATGACGCAGTTGTAATGCGTGTATAATACAGAAAACATCAAGGTGCGGTATTACATCGTTGAAAAAAATAAAAATAAAACAGGAAAAACACCACACAGTTGCAGTGTATATAAGGGTATGTTCACACGATGTATTGTGCCGCGTACGGGGCGGGGGGGTCCCCCCCCAATACATCGTTTTTCTTTCGGGGCTTGCGTTTCAAACGTGGTTACTCCCGCAGCCCGTGGGCCCCCTTTGGGGAACTTTCTTACTGGGCCCCCACGTTTTCGCCGCAAAAAATTTTAAATTGTCATTATTCCCCGCGGAAACATTTACGTTTATTTTGACGAGGAGGAAGGAGGCGTAACCCAAAGTTCTTTTTGGGAAAAAACTTGGATTACCGTAATTTCGGCGGCTTCGCCCGTTTTAAAAGGAAATTACGAGGCGAAAGGGGGCGCCAAAATTTTACCCCGGTAAAAACAACCCTAACTTTTCTACTGCAAAACATTTTAGCGGAGGTGTTTTGTCCGAAAAGAAAAAATACCAAGAAATTCGCCGTCTAAAAACAAACGCAGTTGTAGTGTGTAGAATACCTTTCTACTAACCTACAGAAAACATCTGAGGTATTTTTTTCATAAACTTTTTATTTTCTTCGTTGAAAACTAACATGCGTGTGATACTAGCCAAAAGCAAGAAAACTTGTTTTTGGGGCTTTAAAAAAAAAAAAAAAAAAAAAAATTCCGAAAAAACGCAGGTTTGGGAGATATGTTTATGTAGGGGTTTGTCCAGAGGTGGGAATGGATCTGTTTTAAAAAAGACCGAAAGGCGGGACGGGGGCCCCAAACCCCCGACGGGATTTTGTCGGTTTCCAACGTGGTGTCCATCGTTTTGCCCAAAAAATTAAAGTTTGCGTGTGCCCCGATTTTTTCCCCCCCTTATTCCCCGGTTTTTAAAAAATCGGAAATTCTGAAAAAAAAAGGAACCTCCCAACCCCAAATGTGAAAACCCCGCCTTACCCCGCAGGTTTAGCGCATTGTAGGGAAATAGCTCCCCCCGAAGGAAAAACCGGGGGGTTCCTGGAGCACTAAAGGGGGGGCAGGGGCAAATCCGGTACTTTGGGTCTCCTGGGGCCTATCGGACCACCCTGGTTTGCATTCAAATGTCCCAATGGGACATATGCAAAAGGGTTGACAACCACAAAAAACCCTTAAAGCCATAGTCTAAAGGGGTTGTCTCACTACAAGGATTTCTGTTTTTATGTTTTAAAGGGTCTTGCAAAAAAAAAAGTCCTTTGCCAAAAATATGTGTCCATTAAAAAGTGTCCTTTCCTAAAATTTGGGTGTGGAGTCAGAGAGGGGGAGGGCCCCTTTTGGGGGGGGGGTCCGGGGGTGTCATTTAAAAAGGACCGGGCTCCCAAAATATATAATAAGTTGGTCCAGTTAGTTTGATGGTGCAAAGAGCAATTTTTGTCAGTCATCTTCTATCTTTTACATAAGTGGCCCTTTTCAATTAAAGATAAAAACATTTTTCCCCCTTTTTGTATCAGTGTCTGTTTACCTGAATAGCTTTTATTGTATCATAAAAGGATAAAAAGGATGTAAACATTTATCAGTAAATTAATCATTAAAAGGGGGTTGTTCACTAAAGGATTGCTTTTTTTTTAAAAGATCTTGCAAAAAAAAAGTCATTTGTAATATGTGTCCATTGCATGCCTCCCTTTTCCTAGATATCCCATTTGAGGGGTTTGCATCAGTCCTAGGTTGCTATAGTACGATGTTTAAATTTCCTCCTGTAGGCTCCCGCATGGTTGCTATAGCTCAGCCCTGGTTTACTGCACCTAGTAGAAGCAGTAAACACGCCTGAATTCAAAATTAAAAAAAAAACGGATGAGGAAAAGGGAAAAAATGCAGGAGCAAACCCTTTAAAAACTGCCCCGTGTATGAGGGGAGTCAGGAGTCGGAGGTTTGGGAAATTGGGAGTCGGAGTCGGGGCTTTGGTTCCCCGACTCCCACGCCTGTACCTTTTTGATATCCCCTTTTGTATGGGCTGCATCAGTCCTAGGTCACTTGCTAAGCCTTTTTTATCTTCCCGTAGGTTGCCAGGCTGGTTGTTAGCTACAGGGCCCGGTTGCTCTCTCCGATAGGTTGCCCGATGGTCGTTAGCTACGACCCGGCTCTATGCAGCCGGGAAGCCAGTAAACACGGCCCTGAATTCAAAATGAAATCTAGTGAGACAACCCTTTTAAAGATTGGTTGGCAGTCGGACCTCCCCATACTGCGCCCTCTTCACAGTCCAGACCACCCGCTGCGCAGGAATCTGAAACCAAACCATTTCATGGGCACCACCGTTTTCAAGAAAAACGTAAAGGGACGCCCTCCTGACCCTTTTTAGGGGTCGGCAGAAAATCCCGCCCTCGTTCATAAAGGAAAGGCTATAATGCAAAACAAATAGGAAGACCCCTTCTGAAGCCCCCCGAGCTCCCCCCAAAATCGCTAAAGCCCCCCTTACTGGGATTGGTGTTGGTCTCGGTTGTTAGACCCAACTGGCGACGTTTTAAATTTCGGTTTGTGCATGACCTCCAGACCCGGGGCTATTTTTGTAGCGGATCTCTGCTTTGGTGGTCCCCTGTGAGGGGGGAAAGCCGGTAATGACCTTTAAAGGGGTTGGGCCATTGACTTTTCCACCATAAAGTTTGTGGGGATATTGAAGGGAGGTATGCCCCCAATGGTTTTCGGTGAGGGACCATCTCTGGATCTTATTTTCGGGAAAAAAGGCCCCCGAAAGTTCGCTCAGAAAGGGGGGCCAAGGGAATGTGCACATGAGTACAAAAAGTCCCCTCCCCTTTTGGGAACTCCATAGAAAAAAATGGGAAACCAGCGCTCCCGTCCCGGGGAATCTCATAGAACAGAAGAAGAACACAGCGCTCCCCGTACCGGGAACTCCATAGAACAGACTGGAGAGAACCCAGCGCCCCCCTGTACCGGGAACTCCCATAGAACAGAATGGAGAGAACAGAGCGGTCCCCTGTACCGGGAACTCCCATAGAAAGAATGAGAGAACCCAGCGCTCCCCAGTACCGGGAAGTCCCATAGAACAGAATGGAGAGAACCCAGCGCTCCCCAGTACCGGGAAGTCCCATAGAACAGAATGGAGAGAACCCAGCGCTCCCCAGTACCGGGAAGTACCATAGAACAGAATGGAGAGAACCCAGCGCTCCCCAGTACCGGGAAGTCCCATAGAACAGAATGGAGAGAACCCAGCGCTCCCCTGTACCGGGAAGTCCCATACAACAAAATGGAGAGAACCCAGCGCTCCCCTGTACCGGGAAGTCCCTACACAAAATGGAGAGAACCCAGCGCTCCCTGTACGGGAAGTCCCATACAACAAAATGGAGAGAAACCCAGCGCTCCCCTGTACCGGGAAGTCCCATACAACAAAATGGAGAGAACCCAGCGCTCCCCTGTACCGGGAAGTCCCATACAACAAAATGGAGAGAACCCAGCGCTCCCCTGTACCGGAAACTCCCATAGAACAGAATGGAGAGAACCCAGCGCTCCCCTGTACTGGAAACTCCCATAGAACAGAATGGAGAACAAAGCTCTCCCCTGTACTGGGAACGCCCATAGAACAGAATGGAGAACACAGCTCTCCCCTGTACTGGGAACGCCCATAGAACAGAATGGAGAACACAGCGCTCTCCTGTAACAGGAACGCCCATAGAACAGAATGGAGAACACAGCGCTCCCTGCACTGGGAACTCCCATGGAACAGAATGGAGAACACAGCGCTCCCCTGTACCGGGAACTCCCATAGAGGAGAATGGAGAAACACATGCATCCCTGTATGGAAAACTCCCATAAAACAGAATGGAGAACACAGCGATCCCTGTACTGGAAACTCCATAGAGGAGAATGGAGAACACAGCACTCCCTGTACTGGAAACTCCATAGAACAGAATGGAGAACACAGCACTCCCCTGTACTGGGAACTCCCATAGAACATAATGGTAACACAGCGCTCCCCTGTACTGGGAACTCTCATAGAACAGAATGGAAAAAACACAGAGTCATGCCCCTTTATGAAATAGGCCCCGCACCTATCAGACTTTGATGTTGTATCCTAACGATATTTCATCAAAGTATATGGAGGGGGAACACCCCTTTCGGTCAGGAGTCAAATTTACTGACAGTACAAGGGAGCACTCCTTAACCCCTTCTTTTATATTCCCTCTGAATTATCCCCCCCCGTAGCTGAGACCGCACTGGAATGCAAGTCAGTGCAGTTATGGCGGCAGCAGTTTACCTCACGGTCGTTACCAAGCAAACTGCACCGAAACATCACATTTTTGCCATCATTTATCGTACACCCCAAAATGTATATATTACACAGATGCCAGAAAGTGAGGGTTTCCTCGCCCAAAACGCCCCCAGTTCATTTAATTGATTCCGATGTAAAACCTCGTTGTAATTCACACACGACGAGGTTTTTACGCGCTTCTTAGGAAGCGCTGAAAAAGAAGTGTCATGTCAATTCTTGAAGCGCGTTGTAGGCGCGGTTTTTGTGCTGGCTATTCATTTGTATGGGTGAAAACCTTGTCGAAAACCTGATCCAAACCTCGTTTGAAGAGGCGTGTTTCAGGCGAGGTTTTGATGTGGTTTGGGCGAGGTCTTGGGCGAGGAAACACTCCCAAAACCTCGTCCAAAAATGCTGTGTGAATATGCCTTTAGGGCCACATGTATGAAAACGGTCTAGGTCTATTATTCACTGTTGCCCATAGCAACCAATCAGAGCTTACAGCAACCAATCAGAGTGTCCCTTTCATTTCATATAGTGCTCTGGAAATATGAAAGGAGCGCTCTGATTGGTTGCTGTGGGCTCCGATTGGTTACTATGGGCTCCGATTGGTTACTATGGGCAACAAAGTGAGTTTTAGACCTTTACAGTTTTCATACATGTGGCCCTTAGTGGGATTTCGGACACATTCAACTGTCCCCGGCCTCACGCCCCCTAAAAAATAATAATTTTTTTTTAAAAACACAATTTTACAAGATCACACTGTAGCCTTAGGTCAGTTTTCCAGATGAGTGATAAGGGTGGATTTTTACGGCTGCACATCTCAGCCCGACCGCAGGTATAAAGACCGTTCACCAACCTCACCGATTTCAATGGGAAAGGACGCTCCAGTGTATATACGATCGTATTGCACGCCGGGGGAGAGACGTGACAGGTCAATTATTCGCGGCACTGACAATAGGATTAGATGGGGCCAGCTGGAGGCCAGCCCCTCGTGCATTAGAAGTGCGCGCTGATCAGCGCGTGCTTCCAAAGCACCCGTTGTATTGCGGCGCGTATAGCACGCACGGCATTACGCCGTATGAACATACCTTAAGCCTGTGTAACAGATTGGGGGAGTAACATGTGGGGTGGGAAATTAAGAGGAATAGCTGTCAGCAAGAGCGAGCGCCTGTGTTTATGGGGGCACTGGAGAGGAATAGCAGTCAGCAGGAGCAAGAGTATGTTTATGGGGGCACTGGAGAGGAATAGCGGTCAGCAGAAGCGAGCACATGTGTATGGGGGAGGAATAGCGGTCAGCAGGAGCGAGCACATGTGTATGGGGGAGGAATAGCGGTCAGCAGGAGCGAGCGCCTGTGTATGGGGGAGGAATAGCGGTCAGCAGGAGCGAGCGCCTGTGTTTGGTGGCATGAGGGAGGAATAGCTGTCAGCAGAAGGAGGGTGGCACTGGGAGGGGAGGAAAAGCTGTCAGCAGAGCAGCGTGTGGTTATGGGGGAATGGAAGATACGTCAGCAGAAGCGAGCGTGTGTGTATGGGGAAGGAATAGCAGTCAGCAGAAGCGAGCGTGTGTGTATGGGGAAGGAATAGCGGTCAGCAGAAGCGGGCGGGCGTGTGTGTGTATGGTGGAGGAATAGCTGTCAGCAGAAGCGAGCGTGTGTGTATGGGGAGGAATAGCTGTCAGCAGAAGCGAGCGTGTGTGTATGGGGAAGGAATAGCGGTCAGCAGAAGCGGGCGTGTGTGTATGGGGAAGGAATAGCGGTCAGCAGAAGCGGGCGTGTGTGTATGGGGAAGGAATAGCGGTCAGCAGAAGCGGGCGTGTGTGTATGGGGAGGTGCGGGGGGGGGAGGGAAGGAATAGCGGTCAGATGAAGCGAGCGTGTGTGTGTATATGGTGGAGGAATAGCTGTCAGCAGAAGCGAGCGTGTGTGTGTATGGTGGAGGAATAGCTGTCAGCAGAAGCGAGCGTGTGTGTATGGGGAAGGAATAGCGGTCAGCAGAAGCGAGCGTGTGTGTATGGGGAAGGAATAGCGGTCAGCAGAAGCGAGCGTGTGTGTATGGGGAAGGAATAGCGGTCAGCAGAAGCGAGCGTGTGTGTATGGGGAAGGAATAGCGGTCAGCAGAAGCGAGCGTGTGCGTGTGTGTATGGGGAAGGAATAGCGGACAGCAGAAGCGAGCGTGTGCGTGTGTGTATGGGGAAGGAATAGCGGTCAGCAGAAGCGAGCGTGTGTGTATGGGGAAGGAATAGCGGTCAGCAGAAGCGAGCGTGTGTGTGTATGGTGGAGGAATAGCTATCAGCAGAAGCGAGTGTGTATGGGGAGAATAGCTGTCAGCAGAAGCGAGCGTGTGCGTGTGTGTATGGGGAAGGAATAGCGGTCAGCAGAAGCGAGCGTGGTGTGTGTATGGGGAAGGAATAGCGGTCAGCAGAAGCGAGCGTGTGGTTATGGGGCAGGAATAGCGGTCAGCAGAAGCGAGCGTGTGGGTATGGGGAAGGAATAGCGGTCAGCAGAAGCGAGCGTGTGTGTGTATATGGTGGAGGAATAGCTGTCAGCAGAAGCGAGCGTGTGTGTGTATATGGTGGAGAAATAGCTGTCAGCAGAAGCGAGCGTGTGTGTATGGGGGAGGAATAGCTGTCAGCAGAAGCGAGCGTGTGTATGGTGGAGGAATAGCTGTCAGCAGAAGCGAGCGTGTGTGTGTGTGTATGGTGGAGGAATAGCTGTCAGCAGAAGCGAGCGTGTGTGTGTATGGTGGAGGAATAGCTGTCAGCAGAAGCGAGCGTGTGTGTGTGTAGGGGGAGAAATAGCTGTCAGCAGAAGCGAGCGTGTGTGTTTGGGGGAGTAATAGCTGTCAGCAGAAGCGAGCGTGTGTGTATTGATGGGGAGACATAGCTGTCAGAAGAAGCTAGCGTGTGTGTTGTATGGGGAGGAATAGCTGTCAGCAGAAGCGAGCGTGTGTGTGTGTATGGGGAGAAATAGCTGTCAGCAGAAGCGAGCGTGTGTGTATGGGGAGAAATAGCTGTCAGCAGAAGCGAGCGTGTGTGTGTGTATATGGTGGAGGAATAGCTGTCAGCAGAAGCGAGCGTGTGTGTGTATATGGGGAGAAATAGCTGTCTGCAGAAGCGCGCGTGTGCACGGGGGAGGAGTAGCTGTCAGCAGAAGCGGGCGCGTGTGCACTGGGGAGGAGTAGCTGTCAGCAGAAGCGGGCGCGTGTGCACGGGGGAGGAGTAGCTGACAGCTGAAGCGAGCGCGTGCGGACGGGGGAGGAATAGCTGTCAGCTGGAGCGAGCGCGTGTGTACGGGGGAGGAGTAGCTGTCAGCAGAAGCGAGCGCGTGTGCACCGGTTAGGAGTAGCTGTCAGCAGAAGCGAGCGCGTGTACACCGGTGAGGAATAGCTGTCAGCAGGAGCGAGCGCGTGTGTACTGGGGAGGAATAGCTGTCAGCAGGAGCGAGCGCGTGTGCACCGGCGAGGAATAGCTGCCAGCAGGAGCGAGCGCGTGTGCACCGGCGAGGAATAGCTGTCAGCAGGAGCGAGCGCACCGGCGAGGAATAGCTGTCAGCAGGAGCGAGCGCGTGTGCACCGGCGAGGAATAACTTCAGCAGGAGCGAGCGCGTGTGCACCGGCGAGGAATAGCTGTCAGCAGGAGCGAGCGCACCGGCGAGGATTAGCTGTCAGGTGGCGCGTGCGGGTGTGCACCGGCGAGGAATTCCTTCAGCAGGAGCGAGCGCGTGTGCACCGGTGAGGAATAGCTGTCAGCAGGAGCGAGCGCGTGTTTTGGGGGCACTCGGGCGTCCGTCATGTAGCGGACTCGGTGCCGCCACTATTTTCGGTTTCTTACCCCTATATGGTCAGTGCCCCCTGTGGCCCCCGCGGGCACAGACCTGCGCCGAAACTTCTCCTCCCTGTTGGCGAGCAGGACGGCGCAGTCACAGAGCGCGGTGTGAACGGGGCCCAAACGCCATCCGGCTCCGCGGGGGCGGTGCCATTCGGAGGCCACTCTCCACCCCTCGGGGGCGGCGCCATTCGGAGGCCACTCTCCACCCCTCAGGGGCGGCGACATTCGGAGGCCACTCTCCACCCCTCCGGGGCGGCGACATTCGGAGGCCACTCTCCACCCCTCGGGGGCGGCGACATTCGGAGGCCACTCTCCACCCCTCGGGGGCGGCGCCATGCGGAGGCCACGCTCCACCCCTCGGGGGCGGCGCCCTTCGGAGGCCACTCTCCACCCCCCCCCCCGGGGCGCGCTCCCTGCCCCCTCCCTGCCCAAGTCACAGCAGAAACTTGCAGATGAAGCATGCAATTAATGAATCAATGCCCGGGCTGCTGCTGCCACCTCCCCGGGAGCGGCGCTGCCAGGGGGCCCCAGCACTGCCGGGGAGGGGGTGCTCGGCTGCCACCACTTGTAGCCCGGTGGGTGCCGGTGGCTCGGGCGCCCTCCCCGGCAGCCGAGGGGTTAAGCGCGGCCCCCGGAGCAGGAGGTGCAGGCCCGGCTCCTACTCACCTGGGTGCGGGGAGAGAGCTGTGCGGGGTCAGCCGGGCGGCAGGAGGGCAGTGGACATTGGGGGGAGTAGACACAGGATGCTTTGTGCAGGGGGAGGAGGAGAGACACTGATGTACGGAGGGGGGCAGCTGGGGGGGGAAAGGAGACGGAACTGCCGTACAATGACTACGGCGGCCGCAGTGAGCCAACCTTCTGACAAACGCGTTTTCCCAGCTTCCATTACTGTCAGGTTAAAAAAATAAAATAAGAAAAAGTACAGAGTGTGAGGGGGAAACCCAGCACAGACATCACTAACAGGGCCCAAGGGTTGTCAGCCGGATTTTCAGATGGTCTTCAGATTTGAAAACCGATTGTCAAACATCTGCAAAGACTTTAAAGGGGTTGTCTCACTACAGGGATTGCTGCTTCTTATGTTAAAGATCTTGCAAAAACATCACTTTTCAATATGTGTCCATTAACAGTGTCCTACCTATTCCTAGATTTCCCCTCTTGTATGGGCTGCATTAGCAACTCAGGTCGCTATAGCTACAGACCTGTTCAATCTCTCCTGATAGGCTGTCAGCACTGGTTGCTATAGCTACAGACCTGTTTGATCTCTCCTAATAGGCTGCCAGTGCTGGTCGCTTTAGCTACAGACCTGATGCATCTCTCCTGATAGGCTGCCAGCACTGGTTGCTACAGCTACAGATCTGTCCGATCTCTCCTGATACTCTGTCAGTGCTGGTCGCTATAGCTACAGACCTGTCCAATCTCTCCTAATACTCTGTCAGTGCTGGTCGCTATAGCTACAGACCTGTGTGATCTCTTCTGATAGGCTGCCAGTACCGGTCACTATAGCTACAGACCTGATCAATATCTCCTGATAGGCTGCCAGTACTGGTTGCTATAGCTACAGACCTGTGCAATCTCTCCTGATAGGCTGCCAGTGCTGGTTGCCATAACTACAGGCTTGTTCAATCTCATGATAGGCTGCCAGCACTGGTCGCTATAGCTACAGACCTGTTCAATCTCTCCTGATAGGATGCCAGCACTGGTTGTGGCTATAGCAACAAGCGCTGGCAGCCTATCATGAGTGATTGAACAGGTCTGCAGCTATAGCGAGCAGCGCTGGCAGCCTAATCTTAGAGATCGAACAGGTCTGAAGCTATAGCGACCAGTGCTGGCAGCCTATCAGGAGAGATTGAACAGGTCTGTAACTATAGCGACCAGTGCTGGCAGCCTTTCAGGAGAGATTGAACAGGTCTGTAGCTATAGCAACCAGTGCTGGCAGCCTATCAGGAGAGATAGAACAGGTCTGTTGCTATAGCGACCAGCATTGGAAGCCTATCAGGAGAGATTGAACAGGTCTGTAGCTATAGCGACCAGCACAGACAGCCTATCAGGAGAGATGAAACAGGTCTGTAGCTATAGCAACCAGAACTGTCATCCTATCTGGAGAGATGGAACAGGACTGTAGCTATAGCAACCAGAGCTGGCAGCTTATCAGGAGAGATCAAACAGGTCTGTAGCTATAGCAACCAGAACTGACAGTCTATCAAGAGTGATAGAACAGATCTGTAGCTATAACAACCAGTGCTGGCAGCTTATCAGGAGAGATCGAACAGGTCTGTAGCTATAGCAACCAGCACTGTCAGCCTATCAGGAGAGAACGAACAGGTCTGTAGCTATAGCAACCAGAGCTGGCAGCCTATCAGGGAAGATCCTTGAAGTGAGACACCCCCTTTAAGTCAATGTAAAAGGTTGACAGTCGGTTTACAGACAGTTTTCAAATCCGAAAATTGTCTGTAAATCCAACTGAAAACCTGTGCCATGCGGACGGGCCCTAATAGAAAATCCGCGCAGAACTCCCACTGCATGGATTTTCTGCTGGACATTTTTTTACACCGCCAGCGTAACAAAAAACTCAGAACATTTTTATCTTCCGCCTGAAGATGTGTATGTCATTGGTTGAAGGGGACGGCAAATCCGCAAACTGTCGGTGGAACGGTCCCCCAAAATGATGCAAAAGACCTCAAAATATTTTCCCACTGCCGTGTGGACGCGCCTAAAGTGATCTGTCACCGCACAGAGGGTGGGTAAGGAAAACTCTTGTGTAGGTTTATTGAGACGGGAAATGCGCGACGAATGAGACCGCGACAAAGGTCGGAAAATTAAACATTATAATATTCGGTCGGCGTCTTGGTGTCGTAACATAAGTTTTATAAATAGGATGGCTTGGCGCAAATGAATGTAAACTGGAAGCATAACAATGCGTCATACCGTAACATAAATGGTATAAATAAGTTGGTTGTGTTCAAATTCAAGGCGTTGTCTCACTACAATGATTAGCTTTAAGTATGTAGGGAACAGTAAATGAAGACTTTTTCTAAATACATTGATCTTTTCCTTTTGCCCTGGTCAAGAGAAAAGAGAGATTTTATCTGCTCTGAGAGCACACAAGTGTCTGTAGGTTACCATCCATATCTCATTTCCCGACAGAAAGCATGGAGTGACATCATCATGGTCAGGCGGAGTACAATCTTTATCTGTAAAAAAAAAACTTAGGTTATTTACCTTGGATAAGCAGTTTCTTTCACTCCTTGGAGCTCTGTAGTTTTGTTAACTGCAAATTAACCCCTTAAGCCGAACGCCTGAAACGTAGTTAATGACCAGAACATTTTTTTCGTTTTTGCCTCCTTGCATTTCAACAGTTGTAACTTTTTTATTTTTTCAATGACGCAGTTGGATGAGGCCTCGTTTTATTCGAGACAAGTTGTACTTTCTGGGGGAATAGTTAAAGTTCACTTATAAATAATTGCAGTATTTTTTGTATATTTTTTTACATTTTTTTTTTTTTTACAACATTCACATTTCACACTTAATAACTTGTTAGATTAATTCTACAGGTTATTACGGTCGTGTGGATAGCTAATATGTGTAGGTTTTTTTTGTGGGTGTAATTTATGCACAATTATTTTTTATTAAATATTTATTTTTATTTTATTCATTTCTTTTTTTATTCTTTTTTCTTACACTTTTTCTGTTTTTTTTTTTACTTTTTTTGACACCCATGTTTTAAATTTTTTTTATTTTTACACTTCGTAATTTATTAGCATATTCGTATATGCTAATACATTCTAATCTGTGTCACTTTGACACAGGCAGTGTTCAGGACAGCTCACAGTCTGCCCTGGTCACTGGCTTGATACACAGACAGCTCTGGGGCTACTCTAGGTCCCCAGGGCTGACTGCGCAGCCATTCCCCGGGCTCTGTCGGGTCACCGGGTGTTCCGATCACCCGACAGAGCAGGGGAAACCCCTTGATTGCACTGCGGTAAAGCACTGCCGCAATCAAAGGATTAAAGCATCGGGTTGCGGAGGTTTCCTCCGCTCCCCGGTGCTCGCAGGGGATGCTCAGGTATCAGGGCTGTGTAGTACAGCCCCGAACCCAGCGCAATTGCGGCGCCGGGCGCCGCACACTCCGGTATCTGCAGCGACGCCAAAAGACGGTGCGCGGTCATTAAGGGGTTTTACCACAAAGTCATTTCATGTCTGGTTTGTCTGCTTCAGGTTATGTGTGCCCCAAAGGGGGGTGAGTTTGTTTGAATGCATTTTTTGTGCCCAGAACGCTGACTCACATCCCCTTTCCCCACAGTGTGTCATGTGGTAAAGATATGTTTTTGTGAGTGCTACATGGAGCTGGTGGTTAGCACTTTTGCTTTCAACATAAGAGTCTAAGTTAAAACCCCCTGCGGGAAACCCAAATGTAAATTTTTTTGTTCCTAAGCCAAAAACCTGATTGGGTTTCTTTTTATTTATTTGCATGTTTGATAATTACTAAGGGTACAGAGGGGGGGAGTAGAATAAAAGACCTGGGGTTGAACACTCGTCGAGTCAGTGTGTGTGATTAAAAGGAGTACGGGGAAAGGGTAGAATGACAGCACTGGGGTTGAACATGTCGCAGTGGGTGTTTGGGATTAAAAGGAGTACAGGGATGGGAGTAGAATGCAGCCCTGGGGTTAACACTCGCTCGAGTGAGTGTGTGGATTACTAAGAGGAAAAAGAGCGACGTAGTGCCCTGAGAGGAGAGGTGATGTCTGAGCATGTGCAGCCAGGATGAGGAGCTCTCGTCATTGGTCGTTTTCCCGGAGATGAGCTGTACACTAGGATCAAAAGGGGGAGTCAAAAAAAACCAAAAATGGGGGGGAAAATATTTAAATTGATGAATAGTGAAAATGTTTATTATTTATTTTGCAAGTTCCCCCCCAATTTTACTTTGTGCTAAAACCCTTTACGAAAATTTTTCCGCACTTATGTTAGTGTAAATCTCAGCTAGTATAGGGGTAAAAATGCTAATCCCTTTTTTGACCTACCCCCAGCCTAACCAGGAAGTGTGAGTCTGAAAATGCCGTGCTCTGTGAAACTGCATGGTGAGAAAAAAACCCTTTTAAAATAAAAAAACAGACATTTTTTAAGTCCAGTGCTCTCGCGCCGTACAATCTATTTTTTAAAAAGATGGGCTGTGCAAAAAAAAATGTGAAAAATAAGCTTATGGTGTCCCTTTTGGGTTGTATTACATTGTATAATAAATGTGGTGTAAAAAAATTTGTATGTCCGCTGGCATGTAAATACGGCTTTCGAAGTATTCGGCCCCCTTGAACTTTTCAACCTTTTGGGCCCATTTAGGCTTCAAAAATAAAGTATAAATTAATATTTTTTTGTGAAAAATAACAACAAGTGGGACCCCAATTGTGAAGTGGAACGAAATTTATTGGATTTTTAAACTTTTTTAAAAAAAAAAACCTGAAAAGTGGGGGTGCAAAATTATTCGGCCCCTTTTTTTTTCGTGCAGCAAACTCACTCCGAAGTTCAGTGGGTCTTGAATGATCCAAAAGTTGTCCTAAAGATGTGTGATAAATAGTATCCCCCTATGTGTAAGGCTATGTTCACCCGCTTTTTTGGGAGGATATTGTCCCGGTCATTTTGGGAAACCCGTATCATAGGAAATTGGTTTCCCTTCCTTGGAATGAAAATTTTCACGGCGGTATCACCCCGAGAATTGAATGTCTATGGGGCCAGCGCGCTGCGGCCCGCCGCCCGCCCCCCCTGCCGAACACAGGGTAATTGGGGCAAAAACCCTTCCCCCAATTACGCCGTGAATAAGCCGTGTGAATCGGCCCAATCAAGTCTCCGATAAATGCACCTGTCGTGATGTCTCAGGGTTTTGTTTAAGCGCAGAGAGCTCTGAAAACAAGGAAAACAAACCCGGGGAGGTCCGTGTACTGTTGTGGAGAAGTTTAAAGCCCGGATTTTGGATACAAAAGATTTCCCAAAATTTAAACATCCCCAAAGGGGCAAGTGCAAGCGATCTATTGAAATGGAAGGGTATCAGCCAATGCAATCCGGCCGTCCTCTAAAATTTCTTTTCAAACAAGGGGAAAATGACGAGATGCAGCCCAAAAGGGCCCATGA